>OY998164.1:45445969-45725969 GCA_963921995.1 Oxystoma pomonae
ACGAGAGAATAATGACGCTAAACGTTACTATACACGTTTATAGACTAACAATTTTTGGTGAATATGGAGTTTATGAGGACGCAAATGTAGCCATGAAAGATAGCTTTTTTGAGAGGTTAAACGCAGAAGTTACCTCAGTCAGTGCATCCAGGGAGGTGATAATTCTAGGAGACCTTAATTGCAGGACAGGAAGGAAAAGACAAGACAACATCATATGTAAATATGTAGAGGAGACTGTCAACGATAACGGAAACAGACTAATAACACTCTGTGAACAGATACGATTACACATCCAAAATGGCTACTTCCAACATCGCGAAATACACACGTATACATGGATTCAACCCACCAGAAATCTAAGATCAGTTATTGACTACTTCATAACAAAACAAAGAACGAAATTAAGATACAGGACGTAAGAGCGAAAAGGGGAGCAACGTGTGGAAGTAACCACTACTACCTGGAGGCAAAAATACTCATCCAATATAGATGCCAAAACAAAAACCAACTTGAGAATGAGGATGAGAATAGACAGTAAGAACTAAGTCATTGTATATAACTTTGAACACGCGTCGGATACATAACTACAAAAGTGTTTTTAGTTGAACAGAAAACCTGATGAAAACTAAAAGTTTTCGAAAAACTGTTGTTTGACACTAAAAACCAACCCGTGCAAAACTACTTCCTATAAATTTAAAACGCTATAAGTGTCCACTTCTTTTTTATTTTAGTTTTGTTTGTGTTGTGTCAAGCCTAACGCGCATCTATATCCGTCCTATCCCGTCGGCCAATCAATGCCCAGCTGTTAAAAATGACAGAGGGTTATGTTTATACCGAGCAATACGTAAGATAAGGTAACGTTACGTGGTATAATCACGCATCGTATCTGAAATCTGAATAGGTAAAATTTTGTTAATCAACTCCGTTTGAAAGTACACCTTGATTGGTCGACTTGATCTGAACTGGCAAGATTTTGTCATCTTGAGCATCACCTGACGAGTCACCTGATTAATTTTAAATTAAACCTGCACATTTTCTGAACCAGCGGTTATCCCCTCGTCACCTGATTAATTTGAAAATAAACCTGCTTGGTTACCAATACTACTGATAATTCTCCCTGATAAGTTCGATATCTTCACTAGTTGTTGGCCCTCAATATGCGTTTGGAGTTGTGTTGGTATTTAGAGGGTGGTGTTTCAGACAGGTCGGCGCGGCAGGCCGTCCGTGCAGCGTGGAGACAGTCGCAGTGCGTCGCAAGCGGCGTCGGTGCCCAGCAGTCGTCTGCCCAGTCGGGAACGCTCAGTGGGGCGTTCGGGGCAGCCAGTCGAGCCGTCTCGGCCCTCAGCGGCTCCGTCTCTTCCTCCTCCTCGCTCAGCAGTCTCGGACCTTCCGCGAGGCCCAGTGCCACAGGGCCCATTACCCCAGATACTCGTAAGTATTCGTTCAAATTATATACTTAAAACAACCAGGAATATGCTACCGGCTTCTTGCTTTCATTTCAAATGTAGCAGTGTAACTTGTTTAGCCATTTGGCAATACTCCTGAGAATAATAAAGACTTTCATATTGATCCAGTCGTATTGGAATTTTAGACACTTATTTAGTTAAGTACTTATTATTTTAATTTTACACCTAAAGAAGCTCGAATCAATTTTATAAACTGGACTGATTTTGTAGAAAAAAAGGCACCTTTTGCTTGTAAAAATTCGTTTTTCGATATATCCATTTAAAACGGTGATAATGATTAAGATTTGTTACTACAAAAAATCTAGGTAGGTATCAAAAGCAAAAGCTTACTGAATCAAATATCGAATGTAAAACTAACCAGACATGGAACGTCTCGATTGAGATTGTTACAGATTTGGAGGGGAAAACTCCCTCATTATTATTGGAGATAGAGGCAGACATCATCCTGAGACACCTCATCAGCAAGGCTAAAACATTACCAAAAAAAACATTGTTGAGCAATTTATTTTGTAACTTTAGGGCCAATCATCAGCAAGCAAAGGTCCTTACCATCCGCTCTCACCGCGAGTCGCCCCACAATCTGCAGCGGTGCCGCATCAGGTGGCTACGGGCTCCATCAGTCGAACCTCATCGCCAGGGCCGGCCAAGGCTCAGCAGCGCCATGTGATAGTATCCTCGCCCGGCTCGCCAAACAGCAGTAGCGACAGCCAATCCGGCTCCGACTCGGTTAAACACTGCCTGCCCAGCCGCGTTAGTTCTCCAGCCATACGAGGTTCTCCCTCTGCGCAAACTCTCCTGAGATCGTCCCCATCAGTTACCATTAGCGGTTCTTTAAGGAACTCACCTAGTACCACATTAACCGCGTCTCTAAATTCTCCAGCTGCTCCCAGAAGCTCGCCTTCAATAACAAGTCTCTCAAGAGCATCTCCTTTGACTTTAGTATCTAGATCAAGTTCTCCAGCAATGCAAGCATCGTCTGCTGGATTAAACGTTACAATGGGTCCTGTAACCACACCCTCTTTCAGTTCCTTAACAGGTCTTCAAAGTACAATTTCTAATATAGGAAGCACTACTGCATCTAGCATGTTTAATTTAAGTTATCCTCAAACTTCGGGTTATTCTAGCACGAGCTATTCATCCGCAAGTTACATTCCACCTACTACGTACTCCAGTACTAATCCCTTTTTAACTGGAGCTTATATGTCTTATGCAGACGATATTAACGATAAATACAACACTATTGGTTCTACAAAAGATATAAAATCCTTTTTTGAAAACTATAGTGCGTTTGGCACCAAAACTACTACAAATTACGAATCACAACCAACTTACACTTTGTCGGAAAATAAATACAATACCATAGGTTCCAGATATGGCGACCAAAAATCCAGCTACTTATCCTCATTATACGCAACCCCAGAAGAGAAGTTCAGCCCCGAAAAATACAGCACAAACAAAAACGGAAACCTAAGTAGCAATAGCTATGATTCTAGTAGTGCAAGCGGCTCCCAAACCACTCAAAAGTTTTTAAACGTTGAAGAAACCCCCACTCCCACCAGCAGTATAGAAACAGAAGATAGCAATACGAGAGAAGTTGGGGAAAGAGATGTAGAAGGTGATGGAGAACAATCAGATTGAAATGCTTTTGATGAGTTGAAAGTAACTTTAGCATTTCTATATAGAAAAAAAAACAAATTATATAATATCCCCGAAGATAAGGACAGCCCAAAAAAAAATAAAGGCCTGAACAAAAACGAAAAACGGAAACCTTGGTACATATACCACTAAAACAACGTAAGTGGTTAAAAACGAGTTCAAATTTAAATTGCGCCTTAATTTACAGAGGGAGTTTAAAAGTACACTTTTATCTTTTTTAAAAATGCTGATGTACCTATTTCTGATGGCACAAAAATTAAGCTATACCTAATACGAAATAATTTTCCTAGGAATCAAATTAACTTTAAAAGCGTTTGAATTTAAGCAATACATGGATAATTTTTTTATGTGGCTTTTTCTAGCTGTGTGTTTTTTAAATTTAGGTTTAAATAAGCCCATATCTCAGCGACGAGATTTTTATTTTTATGTTTATGCTACTATCTTACCACAAATGGGTAAAATATAGCTAAAGCTTAAAAAGCAAATCCTTATGACTTCTACCGGTTGGAGCATTCACTATATTGTAGACTTTATTTATGATGTAAAAGTTTACAAAGTCAATAAAATTGTCAAAAGATTCCACGAATAAAAAGCTGAAATAAAACACGCCGTTTTGGTAAAAAAGGAGAACTCTGACTGAAATAAACGGTTGGGCCCAATAACTAAATTTAGATTATTAGGGCAGCACAATAAAAAGACATAACTTAGGGTATTATTAAAAATATGTAAAGACACATTAACTATAAACGCATTCACCATAATACCATTTTTCAATGTATATCTATCTCATTTTATCGCTTCAAAAGGAAACTATTATACTTAATTTTACGACAAAAATTTGGATCAACAGAATATCGAATAAGTATTTGGGATGTCAGTGACATTTTTAAAGTTGATATTCAAATTTTCCCGTGTATAAGAATTTTAGATATGGATGAGGAAACTTCATGTACTTGCTTTTTAGAAATCAAACTTTAGCCTAGGATCGTTGTTACTTAAATATTTAAAAAAATAATATAATAATTTTAGTTAAATTAGGTAGATTAATGTATGATAAAAATATAGATAATATTAAATGGTTTTTAGAGGTATACTTGTTGAGTGTTGCACACTTTTTTTATATGTTTATCTCTTATTTGTAAAAAGTAGACAATATTTATTTACTGTGTGGTAAAATAATGATGTATTTTATGTGTTACTCTTTGCGGCATCATACCTTCTACTGTATATTTTATCTAGTGGCACCGAAAATTATAAACGGAAATTGTTTAATTTTTTCCAAAATTGATATAACTTTGGATTTAAATAAACACAATTTAAAACCGTTTATTCGAATAAGTAGGCCTTGCAATCTTTATTTAACTTTTCGTAATGCAGCGCCCTTCAGAGTGGTTCAGTCAGCAATAATATTACTGTAACTCAAACAGAAATAAGCGAGGTATTAAGAGTGTACCACTAAGCCACTAGTACAACAAATTATTAGGTGGCATAGTTGAAGGCATAAATATAAGGAATTTTTTTGCCCTTTGATTTGTGGCTTTTGCTAGTTAAACGCATCCAATAAAAACCCTTATATTTGTGCCTGATGCTATACAATGCGTTTACCACCAAGCTAGAACTGCCGGAAGGAGTTAACTCACTGTTAAAAATTGTTGTACGATAAAACAAACTTTTTGTGATAATGTTGCATTTTTATTCCAAGAGCCCCGTCGAATTATATATCTCTAACCCCCGGACAATTCTTGAGTTCATAACAGCGCTGCTCAAGAACCACTAAATCTAACGTAGAACTTGTATACCCATTATAAAAACGTCTTGAAAGTGCGTATTTCTCTTGTCTTAAATTTAGTTTTCATAGTACCCAGTTTCATTAAAAAATAAACAAATCATGATTTCACAAAAATATATTTTTGTCGATACAGAAACGTCAAAAATAAAAAAGTACTTATAGTAATAAGACTCTGATCATATGAATAAAATTACATCGGTTTAATCAAGGATAATCGGTTGTATAAAAAATTTCCAAAGAAATTAATTTTAGTTTCTTTGTTCGGAACACTTGCTGATTTGTTGCACTGTCCGGGTGTTTTAGGCAGCATGGGAGTGAGTTATTTTTGTTTTTTGGTGAATCTAGTCCTTACCTATAATTTTTAGCGATAGATAACTAACTACTTAACTACTTTTTCGCGCTCCTTTATCGTCGCTTGACCAAGGGTTTATAGATATGTTTTCATGATGAACCGTGTTGAAAAGAATTGTCAAGGGTTTCAACGTATATAATTCGACACGGCCCTAGTAGTGTGCTAATAAACTTTCTACCAATTCTGTTATCATTCCAATTGTTTAAATCCCAAAAATTTCAACGTAAAAGTTAGTCAACACATGGCTCTTAAAGGATATCGAATTAAGTCATACCATATTTTTATTTAGAGACCTTTTGCACCTATAATTTTGATGCCTTTTTACTTTATCGCTTATTTCGGGCATGCAAGGTAATAACGGAATCCCTTAACCAATAAAGTTCGACGTTGCCTGCAGTTGCGGACAGTAGAACGTTACCTGCAATATGCTGAATGCAAATATGGTCTGTATTCTTTTTAATTGTAAAGATAAGTGTCAATTTTTGTTTAATCATTTTCTTTGGCTAGACTTCGTAAGAATTGTAAAACATTGACTTGCACCAGGGGCGTAAATACGATTTTTACTTGGGGGGTGAGGAAAGTATAAAAAAAATAAACTCGACTCTTATAAAAAAAAAAAAACTGGGCTGGGGTTTGGTTTTAATCCTAGATTTGCGGCTAAAATCGGGTGAGTTCTATTCTAACATAAGTCCATGTAAACTATCTTTATGAAATACTCTCAAATTTGCAGTGTTGCCATTTGCAGGAAAACTTGGCAACAACTTTCTTATTTTAAATTGAACACCCTGTAGTCTTTTCTTTGCTCAATTGGGTTTTAAATATAGTCAAGTAGTTTTTATAAAAGTTTTTAAAAACCTCTTTAAAATAGACGTCTTTTTGTTTGTCAAAGGATTTTTAATCAAAATCAAACTTCTATCAAAATGACAAAAATATCAAAACAATAAAAAACAAGTCAACAAAATATAACGTGAACATTTCTCTAGCCCAACGGTGAGATAAAAGTCTTCAATCACGGCTGAACATGGTAGTGGTCGTCTTTATTTGGTTTAGGACATTTTCGGGTTTTATCATTACGGAGTAGATTCAACATCTAGAAGACATAGTTTGACAACTAGTCGTCTATACTCTCCTGTCTTCATCCTCACATCTGCTACTCGGATCAATCCTTTGGACCACATATTTCGGGGTAAATTTTCGTCGATTATTATTACAACATCGCCTACTTTGACTTGTCGGTTAGAGAGATTCCATTTTGTTCTTCTAGTTAAGATTGGTAGGTATTCCTTGATCCATTTTTTCCAAAATTAATCAGTCAAAAATTGTGCTCTCTTCCAGTGTTTTTTGGATATCATGTCGTGTTCGCTGAATTGGCCTGGTGATGGTATAGCGCTTGAGGTTCCTAACAAAAAATGATTGGGTGTCAATGCTTCAGAGTCGTTGTTGTCTAATGAAACGTGATTTTATTTATTTATTATGTTCTCAACTTCAAGTAATAAAGTGTGCAAAACTTCTTCTCTTGGTGACTTTTCTTTAAGAATGAAATACAATGTAATTTTAACAGATTTTATCAATCGTTCCCAGCATCCGCCCATATGGGGAGCTCCAGGGGGTATAAATTTCCATTCCACGTGATCTGAAGTCAAACTTGATGTAATTTTGTCTTGATCTAATTCCAAAAGCGCTCTCTTCAACTCGGTCTCACTTCCTCTAAAATTCGTACCGTTATCAGAATAGATTTTCTTTTCTCTCTTATAAACAAGTAAACAATACTCCATACCTTTTTTCTTGACGTCTTCCAACTGTTACATACAAAGGTCCAAAATAGTCGATCTTTGTGATAGTAAACGGACGTATATGTGACATAAGTCAATCTTCTGGTAATGGTACCATTTCTGGTTTGCTTGGACTAGCACGTTTAAACTTACAGTCGTAGTCGTAGAACCCAATGTTTTTGTCTAAGTTCATTCGCTACATATGCTTGCCCTGTATGTGCTGCTTTTTCATGATAGTGGTGTACTAAAAGTTTCGTGTAATAATTTTTGGGGTCGAGTATAATTAGAAATTTTGCTCCGTCATTTAAATCATTTGAATAAATGGTTATTGATTTTATCTTCATGATTTTCTCATCGTCAAGCATTGGTGACAGATTAAAAACTTTCTACTGTTTTATTGTTTTTCAAATTGACCAAATCTTCATAAAAATTTTCTTGTTGAACTAACTTTATCCTTAATGTCAGCTGTAAAAGCTATGTTTCTCTGTCCAAACTTGAAAATCACCCCTAATAAAGAATTTAGTAGATCGGGGCCTTTTAATAAAACGTTGTTTAAACTTATACCTTCTATTTTTGCAGCTGCATCAAATACGAATCTTATTTTTCCCGGGTTATTTGGGTTAACTACTGCGAAGTGTGGAAAATAACCAGGGATTTTTAATCTTCTGTCAATTTTTTGGTTATCCTTTTTCAATATATTCTTCAATTTTCGTAGTGTACTCAGTCTCAAAATTTTTATCAGAATCCATCTTTTTCTCAATTGATCTTAATCTTGAAAATGCATACTTCTTATTATCTGCTAAAAAAGTGACGTCTTGTTTCCAAAGCAATCCTGATTCCCATTGATTTTCTAAAACTCGTCTAGTAGTTTCTTCCAAAATTTGAATAGCTCGTGTCTCCTCAGGGTTATGTAAATTTTTTACAATTGTTACACGTAAATTCTCTACCTCAAAGTAGTTTTTTACCATATCCGTCAAAATGTCATTTTCATTGTGAACAAAACATGTAAATTCTTGATCAACTCTTCCAATGTAGCTCTTGTCTAGGTTCCCGTGCAATACCCAACCCAGTTTCGTCTTTGATAGTACTGGAGTATTCTTTCCACCCTCTATTACTTCTCTGGCTATAATCAAATCGATGTTATCTTGACCTATCAACATTTTTGGCTGCATTTTCATACGAATCGACAACAATTGATTCTAAATACTTAAATTTATTTAACAATTTATTGAAATTAACGCTCTACTTAGGTAATACAAGTTTTTTAACTGTCCTTACATTAGTCATTGTGTAAATTTCCTCTTCAGCTTCACCTCTAATTTTGATTGAAATTCTCTGTGACGGTTCTTGGCAACTCATTTCATTGGTACAGCTTAGGTTCATAATTTCTTCTGGACCAGAAGCTCCTAATGTTTCTGAGAGGGATAAATCTATCATGGTGATCGTTGATGCTTCATCAAATACCTTTGGGTCCCGTTAGCTCCACAGGCGCCATCCTAAGTAGTACTTCTTTTCTAGTACTCTCTACATGTCCATTGGATTCTTTGACTGCTTGATTGGCAGTTCTTGGCTCTGGTGTGTCTTGATTTGCAATTCTTGGCTGTTGTTGACCATTCTTATGATGCAAAAGAGCGTGATGTTTGTAGGTGCAACCATCTACGCCACAAGTTTTCTTACTTTTGCATAGTTTGCTAGGATGTGAGGATCCTAAACAGCTGAAACAAGATTTATTTTCTTCTTATAAATTCCCATCTTTTATCTACATCAAGTTTTTGAAATTCAAAGCATCTATCTATGTTATGCATATCTTTCCGACAAAATTTGCACTTAAAGATAAATTTTTCCTTACCTGGTGTCAAAGAAGAGGATGTCAGGACAATTTTTTTCTTTTTGTCTTGTGTCTCGAAAGGAACTGCATACATAACTGCTTGATTAATTTCTTGGAGCCAATCTGAAAATTCGGAAATCGCAACTTGTCTTTTTTCTCTTTTTAAAATACAAACTCTCTGACCCCATTCTAATTTTAATTTTATTGTCAACTTACCTACCATGTCTGTAAGAAGTTGTGGATTCATCAAATATTCTTTGCACGCTAAACTTTCCATTGTCACCACCAAATTTTGTATTTTGTTCGAAAGGTCTATAACTGCACTCAAATTGTCTTCTTTCAAAATTGGTAATATTTTTAACGATACAATCAAACTTTGAATTATCAGTTCTTGTCTACCGAACGTATTTTCTAAAACTTCAATTATGCGATTAACTTCTTTCGTAAAATTTAGAAGAGCGAGTACCGAGTCACGTGCTTTTCCTTGTAGCGCTTTTCTTAATCTTAAAATATTTTCCGACGATGAAAATCCGAAAAGTTTGGTTGTTTCAACTAATTGAGATTTAAAAAATATCCATTCCCCGGGCTCCCCTGAAAATACGGGAAGATCTTTTCTGTCTAGTCAAAAACTTGTTAACATTTTCCTCCGCCTTATTTTCAGAAGTTTCCCTTGAATTCCCAATTTTTAACGTAATCACTTTTAAATAAAGACTCTTTTTCTAATTTGTCAAAATAATTTTTATTTTTACAAATAATTTGGCTCAATCCACTTCTTGATTGAAGCTCAGCTTTTTTCAATTCAGCTTCCTGCTCAATTAAACGTGTTTGATGCTCTAGCATTTTTCGTTCAATGTCAAAGAGTTGTTTTTCTTTTTCTATGTTTATTTTAATTGGTTGTAGCTTAACTGAGCTGGACGTTGTGCATTTAGAACAAAAAGAAGCAGAATCATTATTTGGAACGGACTCACCGGACTTGTTTGACACACTTGCCACATCGACAGTGACAAAATCTTTCAAAAAATCTGCAGTTTTCGAATTCTTTTTCATGGTATTTGTAGGCCCTCTAACCAAAAAACTTTCTGTGGGTCTGAATCTAGGTATCTCTGTTTTTTCGAAACCATAAAACGGCTCTTTTATAGAGTTGAGTTTTCTGTCTCCTATCATGGTTCTTCTTTGCTCAAAGGACCATAAAAATGTAGTATTTTCTTTGGTCAATTGAGTTTTAAATATAGTCAAGTAGTTTTTATAAATCAGAGGTTTTAAAATAGACGTCTTTTTGTTTGTCAAAGGGTTTTCAATCAAAATCAAACTTCTGTCAAAATGACAAAAATATCAAAACAATAAAAAACAAGTCAACAAAATATAACGTGAACACACCCTGTATATTTTTGCATTCTTGGATTCTACAAAATATTTTAGTACAACGGTTTTTACATTCCATCTTGGTTTTTCACAAGCTATCGTTTTATACTATTTTTAACCCAGGGTTAAACTAACCTTGGGATATTTTAACCCTGGGTTTAGATTATAAAACAATAGCTTGTGAAAAACCAAGACAGGAATATGTAAAAACCGTTTTGCCCTATCCTTAACCGTTTCGATGTTACGGGCTGGCAAAGTTAAAAAATGTCAATTTTCACCTGTCAATATTTTAAAAACAGTTGAACATAGGTATAGGACATTATACATAAAATGTACCTAAGATATTTTGTAGAATCCAAAAATGCAAAAATATACAGGGTGTTCAATTTAAAATAAGAAAGTTGTTGCAAAGTTTTCCTGTAAATGGCAACACTGCAAATATGAAAGTATTTCATAAAGATAGTTTACATGGACTTATGTTACAATAGAAAGTTTGAAAAGTTCCCATGGTATAGTTTCCAAAATATTCTAATAGGTTACTCACCTTAGGACACCCAATGTACTGTTGATAAAAATTGCCTAATAATATACTAAAACTTTCATAGCGCCGCAGGCAGGGGTTGAGATCTGGTCTTGATTCTAGATTTGTTGCTAAAATCATGTCATAAATGTGTCGTAGGCGAAAATTTTGTAAAGATATACTAATAACTTAAACTAAAATTGTAGCAAATTAAAGAAAGTTCTTCAGAAATTTGGATCTTTTTTAAGTTTTTTATGAAATACAAAAAACCTGGATTAGGATCTGGTATAATCTTAGATTTGTTGCTAATTATTATTTTTTCGTGTTTTTTTGTACATTATTTTAAAAAATGTAAGTTGGGTCAGCTACAAAGAGACGAAAACACCCCCCCCCCCTTATCTATGTCCTTTTCTCTGTTGTGATTTTGAGTTTTTAAGGATTATTAATAATTAAAATTCACCGTAAGACAGAAGAATAAGATATTTTAAATGAAAAATATTATTGGACTATATAATTCTTTTTGTAAATATTGATAATAATAAATACCGTATAAAGTCGTCACCTAACGGGGACTTTTCATAAGAGGTGCAAAAGGGCTCTAATAGAGCTAATCTTCCACTGTACTGGCCGCAGCTATAAGTTGTTGTCGTCTTCCGCCTAAAAAAAATAAAGTATATAGCATACGAACAAGTTTGAGACATCCTCATATTAACTCACCCATACTTTTTCTCATATGTAGGCTTGGGCTCTTCAAACTAAATATTTTTTCTACACGGTGTTTAGTTCACAAGCACGATTTTTCGTAAAAATAAATGAATTTGGTTTTTTATTCTTGTTTTACGAGAAAGAACGTTAAAAATTAATAAGCCGATGGATATGACAAAATATGGTATCACTTTTATGATTATCCCTGTTCTAATTATGAATTCTATAGTTTTATTTACAATCTTTTTAAAAGGTATGCACAAGATAAAATTCATTACATAGGTATTTAAAAAAAAATTACACTGCCAAGCATTCCATTTTTCAGTCATTTAGGCAGATTTTTAATGTTAACTAAAGGTTATCCTTAAATGATGATATTAAATATCGTATACACAGTAATAAACTCTTTAAAATATTCTATAGCCACGACGTGTAGCCTTTTTATATTTTTTTTAATCAATTTTGTAATTTTTCAGTCGTTGTACGCCAGGTAAAAAATATTTAAAAACGAATAAACTTAGGATTTACGACGCTTTTTAAAAATGGATCTCTGTAAACTTAATTAATAAATGTACATACATTTGTAAAAACTAGACTATGGTTTTTTTTGTATAATTCTATTGTTAAAGTAGTATTATTTTATAAAAATATGATGTATTATTTATATAGTTTAATGTTTTAATTTCCTATTGTATTTAATGTTAATTTGCTATACACAATGTTGACCTATTCCTCTACATTTTTGAATGGTATTTTTACACATACAGCAGCTTAGTGTATTTTTAATTAAAACTGTTGATCAAATGCTTTTATTAAAAATATTATTTTCTTAATTTTTTACATTTGTATGGCATTAAGAACTCCATCTGTAAAAAAAACTAAAAATATCTATTTACTTAAAAAGTGCGTTCCAAAAATAACAGTGTATAAATTTAGATCAGTTTAAAAAAAAACTTGAAAAATCGAGTATACGTGCATCCCTAAATTCTATAATTTTTACAAGAAACTTGTAAAACGACATAAATATTAGAAAATTGGAACGCCTCCAGCATTTGCTCCGAAAAGTTCTATTTTCTTCCCAAAAATTTAAATAAATAAATAAAAATAGATTTTGACTTTATCTCTAATTTTTTTAACTTTGGCGAAGAATGTTGACAGAGGCACAATAAATCTCCGACATTTCGCTTTAACAACTTTTAAGTCCTACAGAAATTATTTTTAACATTTTTGTTATTGAGATTTTTTGTGTTGGAAAGAAATGGAACTTTTCCTTCCTGCCTCTTTTATATACCATACATTATCTGTATCACAGTAGTTAGTTGAAATAACATTTAATAATAAAGTGAACATATTGCATTTTTGTAATGATTTTTGCGGTGCTAGATGATAAATATATTTTATGATTTTAGAATGCACCCTGATTTTTGAAAGGTTTGAGAGAAAAATTTTGAAAGGTTTAACAGTGAAAAATACATTAAAGTATTATGAAAAAAATCACAACTATGCGATTATATACTAAATTGCGCATGTAGTTGTTTGATACCTAGTTGTTTTTGTGAATTTTTCATAATACCGTCTTCTATATCTCAAATGTTTCAACAACAATTAAATGTAAAAGATCGACTTCTATGTATAAGTAAGGTAAAATATCATTTTTGTAAACCTTTCCTCGAACTTAAGCGCCTAAGTAGATACGAAAAAGCTAAACATATAGAGTAAGTGCGGTCGTTATTGCATAGAAAAATGAAACCGAACGTGTTACTTTTAAAAAATTATGTATTGTTTTGATTAGATCCAATTTAAAAAAAGAATATGTACTTAAAAAGTGTAAAAAACTTAAAATAATTGTGAGACTCTAATATCAAAAAGGACAAAATCAGACAGGCTTGCATCCTGGTTCCTAAGAATTTTTATAATATTGTTAAATGCCTCTTGACATGAAGCAATAAAACATGGAAGACGCAAGAAATCTTGCCTAGAGGCATACGCAGTTAAAGACCAGCTGATGTTTTATTGCTCCATATCAAGTACCCTTAAGAAACAGGCTCTAATTCTTGGCGAACAAAATTAAAAAATCTTACTCAATTGGTTTTACAGCGTCTTGAGGAACGCCTACGGTTTAGCAAACCAAGAGTTTATCAGACCGTATGTAATAAAAATTTTCATCGTAAGAACAATTCACCATAAAAACTGCAATTTGTTAAACCAATTTTTTATCCGAAACTTTATTTCTTCAAACACATTCAATAACAAATTCGAAATTTATAAGACCCGTTTTTAATCGAACCATTGTTCATCAAACTCATTACATATCAAGCTCGTAATTTGTAAAACCCATTTTTAATAAAATCCGGAATTTGTCAAACCATTATTTTTCAAAACCGGAATTCGTCAAACCCGTTGTTTATCAGAAAAAATGTTTGCTTAATTGATTGCGCATTCGCCAATAATACATAAACCGGAGACGTATAGGTACATAGAGTGACATTTATACACAAAGTATTGAACACTACCTGTGAATACTTTTAGCCAAGTGTGCGCACATAGAACGACAAATGCATCGCCACCGCGCCACCTGCGTGTACGCCTCCGGTTCATGTATTATTGGCGAATGCGCAATTAGTTTAGCAAAAATTTTCTGATAAACAACGGGTTTTACGAATTCCGGTTTTAAAAAATAGTGGTTTGACAAATTCCAGGTTCTATTCAAAATGGGTTTTACAAATTACGAGTCTGATATTGAATGAGTTTGATGAACAATGGTTCGATTAAAAACGGGTCTTATAAATTTCGAATTTGTTATTGAATGGGTTTGAAGAAATAAGGTTCGGATAAAAAATTGGTTTAACGAATTGCAGTGTCTATAGTCAATGATTTTATGATTGAACATCCTGATAAACCCTGGGCGTTCGTTTTGAGTTTAAACTATTTAAATTTTGTCCCTTTTGATACACTGGTTTTATGTTTTAGTTTTCTGATCGGTTAAAAAAAATTCCCTACTGTTTTTAAACATTTCAAAAACTACATAGTTTTTTAGTGGTATCTAAACATGTATATTTTAAGATATTTAGCAGCAAAAATATATCGAAGAAAGCGCAAGTTGACCGAAAGATTTAAGTGCGAAAATATACTCTAGTCAATTTTCTGTTTCGTCAATTTTAGAAATGAAGGTAGTTAAAGTTTTGTTGATTAGTAATGTTTTTCTGTGAGCACTGTCTTCTAAAAATGTATGTTTTTCCACGGCTTACTAATGCAAAAAATGTCTAAGAAATACACTGTCATTTGAAATGACCACTTAGGTTTTGTAGAAAATTGGCTACAACAACACAAGAACATTTGGTTGGTATAGAATATTTATGTAAACGTTTATTTTAAGTGTGTCACATGATATGGTTTTAACTGTACATATATATATATTGAAATAAAACTATCTTGGATTGCTATTAATTCAGAAAACTAAATAATCCTGATAATAAAATAACAACAACAAAAAATAATCATAAAAATTTCAAAAAAAAGGGTTGAATAAAAGCTATCTTAAAATTAAGTTTTTCTTATTTCTTTACAAATTTTAACAGGTGCTTTTCTTAAAAAAAGATCGATCTAAACATAATAAGGGTGCAGAGAGTTTAGATTTTACTGACCTATAGAAAATGATGGATAAAAAGTATTGAATGACCAAAACGGTTTTTTACTTTTTATCCTTGTTAAAGTTTTTATAGGGCACGGCAAGGAGCCATTTTTGAGAAAACAAACACGTTATTTGCATTATTAAGCCTTTCTTTACAAACATTATACTTAATAACAACTGATTTAAAATGCAAGCGGAAAAAATTACATAAATGATTTATTTTCGAGTGTATAATGCACATATCAAAATGAGAATTTATAACTACTTTTCCTATGATATTTAGTAGCAACTCAAGTAAAAAAGAAGTGTGTACAATAAAGAAACTAAATAATAACTATTTAATAAATAAACCCCGACCATGTTTCTTTTTTTTGTTAAAAATCCAAGGGTAAAATAAAAATACTTAGAAGATCTCTTGATTATTATTATTATTTTAACCTATAGGTAATACCGGAGATAGGCGAAAGAAGTAAGCTCAAAAATCATTTATAAATCAACAAACAACTATTCAAATTTTAAACTCAAATTTCTCAAAAGTATTAATTTGTAGATACGTTCTTTTTCATAACGGGAGAGTTTTCCAAAATATTCATGTTTTAATTTATGTGAAAGAGATACGTAAATAGCATTAATTAGTAGATAGTTATTGCTTTTACCTATCTTTTTCAAACGTACATAAACATGAAAATTTTGTGCTCCTTAAATTCCTATTTGAAACTATACGAGACCTCCCATATACAGGGTGTCCCAGCGAAAATTTAGATTGGCCGATATCTTGAAAACAAAAAAAGATAGAAAAAAAATTAAAAACCCGTTTCGAGGGTTTTCAGGGAGACTCATATTAATAGCACCCACCCCGATTAACCCCTAGAGCGTTAGCCACCTCCACTCCAAAATCTTAAATTGAAACATAGGTCTTTTGATTCTTTAAACGCCTGCGTAATTTGTTTTCGTCAAATATGAATTGAATGGTCGTAATTTAAAAAAAAAACCCTTTTTTTTGTCAAATGAAACTGCCTTCGTTATAAAAAGTAATAATAAGAATAAACTGACATTTAAAGTTCTTCAAGAAAGACCCAATCTAGTTCTTTACAAATCCACCCCCAAACTAACCCTCTAGCGGTAATCAGCCATAATGTATTGATTAATTTATTAATCCATGTCGTGAAAAAAAAGATAGAAAGAAATTGAAAAACCAGTTTAAGGGTTTAAAGGGGGACCATAGTAATAAACTTTTCCACCCACTCCTATAGCGGTAGCAAAATCTTAAATGGATTCATGGGTCATGTGATACCTCGAGAAAATTAAAAAATGTATTTTAAACTTTTACAAGGAATACTTACAAGCATTAAGCAAAAAATGATTTTGAGGTCTAACGAATGTTATTATCTTTATTGAATATGTGTCTCTTTCTTAAATTATTATCAAAAGAAGAAGAAAAATTAAAAAGAACTTATCTTTAACAAACAAACTTTTGTGATTTCTGCTTAAAATTTTTTTTAAGGTTATTAAATTAAATGATTTGCCGTTCACTAGTAATAATGTATCCGTAAAAATTTCGGAGAAAATGACGTAAACATGTAAATCGGGGTAATTGGAAAAGTACCTTACTATCGTCCTAACTAAATGCCATTTTATTAAAAAAACATTTCTTCTTCAATTTCGGAAATACAATTTAAGTTCGACAAAAATAAATTACGGCGATGTTTAGAGAATCAAAAAACTTTTCGAATGAGTTATCACATGATCTATGTTTCGATTTAAGATTTGGGGGGGGTGGGATCCGCTTTAGGAGTTAATAGGAGTAGGTGAAAAAGTACCTTAATATGGTTCCCTCTTTAAACCCTCGAATCGGGTTTTTCATTTTTTTTCTATCTTTTTTTTCTTTTCAAAATATCGGCCAATGTAAGTTTTCGCTGGGACACCCTGTATATTTATACACCATTTTCTATTCCCGTCTTAGTACCCTTTTGGTCTACAGCAGCCGCAATTTTTTACACTGTTGACAGTTATTATCTGAATTGACTTTTGATGAAATGTCTTAATACTGGGCTTTAGAAAGGGAAATAAAAGACACCGATTTCTAATTAAAATACTGTCATTTGTGAGATAAATCAGCGACGTCGACCAATGGGAAACGCGCATTTGTGGGAATTGTTTTATTTTATTTGATCTCAAGAATTGCTACACAAATGGAACAGGGGTGGATAGTAGATGAGAGTCTTATCCAAAAAATAACAAATTCAAAGTTCGCAAGTTTCATACTTTTAACTTTTTTTGCATGCTAGTACTTGTAATGAATTTCCCAGTAACTACCTAGCAAAACAAAAAATAAATAAACCATCTTAAAGTAGATAAATAAAAATATTTTTCAGAGTTTTCCGAGTAGTTTTTTATTTTACCTTTTATTTGGTAAGGTAAAATTTCCCTTTTTTGACAAGAGAAAAATATACACGAAGACGAGTTTTTCGCCATGTTTTCGAAAACTCTCTAAAAATTGATGTTGTATGCTTATTATGCTAAGGCTCGGATCAGAATTAAGGCTATTATAGACAATGAAACTTATTTAACTGTTATTTGCAGAGGATAATTTTGGCGACCTTTTTTATTTTCCAATGCAATGGCGAGAAATGTCTGAGGAGAGATTACTTCCACTTATAAACCAAATCGCCAGTAATGCTGTAAAAAACTCTCTCTCTCTCTCTTTAAAAGAAAAACACTATAAGCAAGGTGTTTTTTAAATATAATAGGTCGCCAAAAAGTTACTGCACAAACTACATCGAGCATTGATTTCGGCTCATTGCATTGTTATGTTTTTTTATCTTCTAGTCATCTATCCTTCGACCTCAAAAATACAACCTATGGCTGGATAGTTTTTTTTAACTTATTTTTTTACTCAATGCTTCCTTGGAACCGAGGTTGAAAACAAGCACAATGATTATTTTGGTTTTGTTTTACAGATAGGTACTAAAACTATGTAAAGTTAAACATTTTTTACTTGTGGTTTCTTGATAAGCAGTTGAAAAAAAAAATAAGCGAAAGGAAAGCCTTTTCTAGTTATCATATATGTTTTGATGTTAACATATTATGTAGGAATAAAATCTTTTTACAGAAACAAAAATTTTGCACAAAGAAGATAGAAAAAATAAAATGCCTTGATTGGGTGTTATTGTCAATAATTTTTGGCATTGGCCCTACATTGTACGGAAAAGATAAAAATTGACCATAAAAAAATCACTCCGTAACTTCTTGCCCCTGATGACTGTCAATGCCGGCAAATACTATTGAGTTTCTCTATCCTAACAAGTGCGGAAAATGTCACTTTTCCGCACGCGACTACAGTTAAGTCGACCAGCAATCAAATGCATAAAAGAAACTTTTAGCAAGAGTTAGGAACACTATTTTTTCTTTAAGCGTGCGAAAAACTTTAAAAACATTAAATTTTAGGAAAATGTTTAAAATTATAGGTTTCTATAATAACTGCTTAACTATTGTTTCTTATTAATGTTGATGGTGAAACAACAATTAAATGCTTTATGAAGATTTTTGCTGACGCTAATAACTTCTGCATGCGTTTCACGCGCATAAAGCATTGTCTGGGTTTTTGACACTATTTATTAAATATTAAAGTACCGATTCTTAAGTTTTCAAAGGTGTGCGGAAAATTGGCACTAAAATGCGTTTTATTGATCACGGGCGCTAATAAATTCTTACTTACATAAAAACAAACAAACTTGACAAGCATGACAAAAAATAGTCTTTACAACTCATGGCTAAACTGTAATTTTTTTTACTCGCGGCGCTCATTATTTAAACCAACGATTGAGCACAGCAACATATGTTCGGAAAATTCAATATTTTTCTGAAAACCATCTTTTTCGAGGCCGTTTTTCAAGTTCGAAATTGCCACTAAAACTATCAATGACACAAAGTGACTTGAAATACTAGCTTAATTTCTATGCCTAGTTTTTTTTTAATTATAATTTTCTTAGTTTTTAATTTTTTTTAGTTTTAAATTTGTTTAAAGGGTCCCTTCTGTAATACATTGCATTTTTAAGGCAAGGATAGAGTACCAATCATTCCAATGTAGTTTGTGCAGTGTACTTTCCTAAATCTTTGTGCCTCGAACGCAATGTTGCATATAACTGTAGGATAGGATTTTTTGTAACAGACAATAAAAACTAGTAGAATTTTCATAATTAACAAAAAGAGTCTGTCTCAAATAAGCTTACTATATAACTGGATGTGAACTAGCGTTTCTAATAATAAAGGATTCTTTTTTTTTTCGAAGACACGGCGTAACGGACATTTTTTAACAAAATCATAGGTGTTAAAAACTATCAGTATTTATTAAGAATAGCTTTTCAACAAAATGGCTAGGCCCTCCTAAACATAATGTATTTACAAAATAAGAATAAAAATCATTAAGTTAAAAAAATTGTTTTATTTATTTAAATTAGAAAAGTAAAGTTTATATACAGGCTAAGTTTTTTTAAAGCGAAACTAAGCAACTACATATTGGGGACCAATCAAGCTACACCCCCCCCCCTCAACGAAGCTCAATTTGGATATTGTAAAAGTTATGTATTGATGATATCAAGGCCCAATAATTCTTGAGAGTAGGAAATTTTTTAGGAGGGGACTAAATTAGTACATAATTAGTAGCAAATTATGGCATAATTATTTTTTTTTCAAAACTCTTTCCTAGGCAAAAGGGGGTGTGCCTTGATATCAAGCTACACACCCCATAAAAACAAAAAAAATGAAGTTATCTTGAGAGTAGGCAATTTTCTAGAAGGGGACGAAATAAGTACATAATTAGTACTAAATTCTAAGTAGAGGGGGGTGTACCTTGATATCAAGCTACACACCCCAAACAAAAATCTTAGGAACCGATGGTTTTTGTAAACTAAAAGTACCCTTCTTTAAGAGTACATAATTAGTACAAAATTATGACATATCAACTTTCATTAAATCTGTCTCCTAAGCATGGGGGGTGCAGCTTAGCACCAAGCGATTTCCCCCCCCCCCTTTTAAGTGCGAATTAAGTGCGAATTAAGTACACATTTTTCTAAAAGGGGACTAAATGAGTACATAATTAGACAATATAATAAATTGAGTTTCGTTAAGGGGGAGGTGTAGCTTGATTGAGCCCTACATCGGTACATCTTTGTCGGTACTTAAAAAGTGTTAGATCAGGGTGCGTCTACGATATTTTAAACGCAAAAAAATTCTCGTATAGGTCGATTTTGTATTCAAAAGGGCCACTTTTTAGCAATATTGAAATTTTTGTAGGCCGCACCGCTTTCGAGGAGTGTGTTTCGCCTGAGGTTTCACCACCAGGGTGCCGATTCTGGGTTTCGTAGAATGGGATCCATCGATTGAGGAAAGTGAAGCAGTGACCAGACGATGGAAGGCAAACTTTTACAGAGCACGCGCAGAGCTGCTGAAAACAACGCTTTTTGAGAGAAGCCGTTATCTTGCCCAGAACCAGTAGCACGGATCACCTCAGTAGCATAGCGACTCTACGCTTGTTGCGTCATTGCTTTTGAAGAAACCAAGAAATGGTACTTTTTTATAATTTGTACTAAAAAATAAGTTTTGTCTTTAAAACTTTGACAGCAATTCTTTATTATAATTTTTTATGCTCGATTATTTGTCTCTAAGAAACTTAGTTTTTTTTATTGTGACAAAAAACCAAGTCGCGCGTTTTAAGATCCTGGATCTCAAAATCGGACGTTTGATTTGACTCCGATGCATGTTATATGGTTGTGTATTGTGTTTTATGGCACACATTTTATGAGGTAAACCAAATATAATTTTTCTAAACTTGTTAAGGCTATGCAACTTTTTTATGTTTAATTTAAATCCATGCATATTTTATTTCATTAAATGCTGAATTAACATCAAACAGATTATCATCAGCTTATACACTATTTAACATTTTTCAAAGAAAACAGAAAATGCGGCAGAGGTGGGCACATTTTAATAATCACATATTTGCGGACTCTCCATCCGGCTCTTAAAGTGTTGTAGGGGGTTTCGGTACTCATTTTTTTTAGACCAAATAACACTAATGACCATAACTTTCAAAAATTCCAACAGAAATACAGAATATTACAACCCATTACGACATATTATAGTCCACTGAAATTAGCGAAAAAACAGGCTTTACCTTGAATAAATTGCAACACGAGCGGTTTTAACGGTTTTTATTGTGAAAAAGCCTACTTTTTAACATATTCAAAATCGGACTTGCGGAACATAGTTTTTTTTGACGTTTTTTCAAAATGGCCGCCAAAAAACTCAGAAAAACTTGCATTTATATATTAACATATAAACCCATAACCATTTGGCCAATAGCACTTGTGGCACATTGTTTTGGACCAATCTTTACCGCTGATTCCAAATATTTTATCATTTTTTTGAAAAAGACAGAACTACAGCCGGAAATCTTCTCTCTCTACTCTAAAAAAAAGGATCCCAAAACACGTAACAAATCATATGTTTTGTTTTGAAAAAGAGCAACACGATCTGTTTTAACGGTTTTTAAATTTAAAATATCTACTTTTTAATATATCCAAAAGCGAACAAAATCGGATTTGCAGAACATCGTTTTTCTGACGTTTTTTAAAATGCAGAAAAACTTGCATTTATATATTAACATATAAAATCATAACCACTTTACAAATATCATTTGTGTTTTTGGACTAATTTTTATCGCTGATGTCAAATATTTTATAATTTTTCAGCAAAATACAGAACTATAGCCCTGAACCATGTTTTCTCTCTATCCTATAAAGAAAAGGTTCTCAAACACATAACATATATTATTATGTACACATCAGTTTTTGCTAAACGTTAACGTTGATCTTGAAACTCTTAGAAAAGTCTAAAGAGACTGCTAATATTGTCATCTCTTTCACTCTTATATTGGAATTAGACACATATCAATAAAAAACATATTTTATGAAAAAAATTGCCTTGTGTTGGTTACTTATAAAAAAAATTATAAAATTAAGTCAGTATCTTCCCAGTTTTGGTAGGTAGGTAGATATACCTACATATGTAGGTAGGTAGGTATAGATACATACTCAATTATTGTTTAAAATATTAAAGTAAGTTATAGGAAATTGCGTTAATTTCGGGGGCCAGTGTCGCACCCAGGAATTACCTTGGGGGGGGGTTTAACTGTAGAGGGCAGTAAAAAAACGCAAAACGAAATCAACATCTTTTAGAAATTTAGACGAGCTAAAACGTAATTTCATTTCTTTTTCGTTTGAAGAAATAAAAATCTGTAATCTGGCCTTCTATCGATACCAAATAACGGACAGTATTAGTATTAATTAAATATGGTTCCAAAGTGTACCTCCAAGCGTGTATAATTTTATGGAAAAGGACAGAAGGTAAACTACTAAGTTAAAATTAACGTTATTTTGATCCTGAAAGTTTTTCTTATGAACATATGCCACAACCACCTATATATTATTTGCGAATTTTTGGCCCGATAGAAAAACAAACCATGGTAACACCTATTATTTTTATTTCTATTTTCCATTTATCTATGTGCTTATACATCATTTGTCTACAAAAGATAGAAAGAAAAAACACGATTAACTATTATATTTGTTTTTTTTAGAAGAAAGAAAATACTACTATTTTTTAAATGAGCAATAAAATTTAGCCCAAAACATGTGCCGAGACCCTCTCTAAATGAGCTGCAATGTGTGTAGTTTTTCCTATGTGATATAGGGAAAACATTAATAATGAAAGTATCTCTATTTTTTTTCAGGTTTAAGTTCGGTATTAAAATTAAACCCAAAAACATGTGCTACATCACTCGCTTTATGATTGCATGTTCATAATTAGGTCTGTGTTCATAATATATTTCTTCAGGATAGAGAGATAAAGCTTGACTAGCGAGTTTATTTCTATCTTTTTCAATTTTTTTTAGATTCTAAACCAGCATTTTAACGTAGTCTAAAAACATGTATCACACGTCTTAGTTAATGAAGATGCTTTTTTGTGATTTTTTTGGCCTTCATTTAAGAAAAAAATCAAAAATGACCATGTTCCGCATGTCCGATTTAGGGTATGTTGAAAAGTAGGCAAATCTAAGCTGAATAACGTTAAAACTGCTCGTGTTGCAATTTGTTCAAGGTAAAACGCTAATTTCAGTGGACTATTAAGACATCGCGTCAAATATTAATAAATGTTATGTTCTTTTCAAAATGGATATTTTTGAAGTTTTATAATAATTAGCAAAATCGCAAACTTACCAATATTTGTACATTTAGGAAACGCTCATCTAAATTTTTATGAAATTTTTCACTTAGATCCCCACTTCAAATAATATAAAACTGAAATAAAAAACAAAACATCTAAGAGTATTTTACCTATTATTGCTATTGCAAAATAATATTGGGCTTGTGATGTGACATGAAAAGTACGTATATTACAAAAAATATCATGAAAGACCTTATTATTTCGAGTAGGTAAATAATAATTTGAAAAATCTAGACACATTGCTCAATGCTTAATCAAATAATAGTGTGGCTAACAACCGTCCATAAAACGAAAATTTCTTTAAATTAAATAAGATAAAAACTATAAATGGTCGATCACCGTTAGCATTTTCAGGAGAATTTTTCCGGGTCAAGCTAGAGGTTCCCACAGAAATCCCAATAATCTTTTCCAGGTGTTTTCCAGGAACATTCCGGGACATTTTACACAAATTTCGCGGCATTCTTTTCTATTTTCAGAATTTAATACTACAAAAAACTGTGTAAAAATTATTTAAAAATACAGGGGCGGTCGCAGTAGCGTTTCTTTTGAGGGCGGGCAGTAGCTGTTGGGTCGTCGCAGTCGTATGTGCGAAAAAAAAACAGCAAGAGCAGATAATTCTAAATTTGTTGCCAAAAGCATGTCTTAAAAGGGAAACAGTATAAAACTGTAGTTTACACCCATACGAATTAAGTAAAAATATTATGATGTTCAGGTGGTGGGGCTTTTTTTACAGGGGGGGCCTAAAACTTGCAAAAAATAATAGCTCTATAAAGTCATTTCATCTTTTTTCTGATTAGTGTTATTGTGTTAAGGGCCACACCAATATACCAAAAAAATATATTGCACACCTCTGGGTGGCGACTTTTTTTACAGCGAGGCCTCAAAACTTGCAAAAAATAATTGCTATATGAACCCATTTTATCTCCTTTCTGATTATTGCTATTATGTTAAGGGCCACACCAAGATAACAAAAAACAATATTGGACACCTCTGGGTGGGGGCGTTTTTTACAGGGAGGCCCCAAAATTTTGCAAAAAATAATTGATATATGCATTAATTTCTTTCCTATTCTGATTAGTGCTATTTATCAAACACATACACACGACTGTTAAACAACTACTCCTCTGGCTAATTCCTCGACAAGTATTGAATTACAAACAGAACCCTCGCCTGAAGCAAATTTAGAAAATATTCACGACGATTCATGAATCTTCTCTTTCCTTGTTTTTCAGCTTACCGACTAGTATCGATCGCGTTGAATATCATCAGGACTATGTAGGTTTCTCACAAATGTCCGACTCCTTGTTTTGATTATCCGAAACACAATCCAGATTCCCTTTACAGTATAGGCAGAAAAAACCCGGCCTTGGATATAAAACTAAATAAGTAGATTCATGAAGGTTGAGTTTTAACAAACACAAATTTAGCCCAATTCAATACCTGTCGAGGCATTAGCCGGAGGAGTTGTTGTTTAACAGTCGTCTGTATGTGTTTGGTAAATAGCCACCCTACAGGTGTGCAATAATTTGTTTTATTATATAGGTGGGACCCTTAACAAAATAGCCCTTAAAGAAGACAGGGAGGCCTGGAGAGAGAGTACGGGGTATGCCAGAAAGGGCCCATGAAGAGGCCTAATTGCCAGGCCTACGGGCCGCCCCTAGACTACTACTAACACAATAGCACTAATCGGAAAAGAGATGAAAGAAATATTATTTTTTTGCAAGTTTTGGGACCTCCCTGTAAAAAAAGCCCCTACCTCGAGGCGTGCCATATTTTTTTTGTTATCTCGATGAGAACCCTAACATAATAGCACTAATTAAAGGGATGAAGTGACTAATTTTTTGATGTATCATAAATATTTGGAAAAATATTAACTACTCGTAAACGCCCCGCCATAGGCGGTACCGTTTGATTTTTTTTAAGTCCTGAGGTCAGTAGATTGTTTTAATATAAATTGCAGTTGGGATGAAATGAGTTCATATAGCTATTATTTTTTGCAAGTTTCGGACCTCCCTGTAGAAAAAGCCCCCACCTAGACGTCTGCCAATAACTTTTTTGTTATCTTTGGTGTGTCTTTATCAAAACTATATAAACCTTAAATGGGATAAAATGATTAATTTTTTACTGCCACCACAACTATAACTGTTGTTTTTAGCAAAAAAAAATCAATAATGTTATACGCCGCAGGCAAAATTTTTTGCAAGTTAATCAGAAAACTTTAAATATTTTCTTTCACGTTTTTTGTAAAACATTTTTTTAAAAGTGGGTAGTGTTGGGGTGGGATTTTGTCGGTCGTAATAAAAGATTTGGAAATTTTTTTAAAAATTTAAATTAAAAATTCTTTCAAAATTTTGGTCTTTCCTTCTCTTAAAATACATAAAAAAGTGGGTTGGGTTTCATAGATATAAACTGTAGGTTCTCTACTTCCCTACAACCTACCCTTGTAAAATATACATTTTTACATAAATTGATAAGGTCAAGTTGTTTTTTACATTCATATATTATGTTTTCACATCGTTCTCAATACGTATTGAAACGATTTTCTCTGTTCCGACAAAGAGCGTGATATATGAAAGAACAAGAAGAAGATGCTTGATTTTCGATAGAACAAAATCAAATTATAAAATAAAATTATAAAATAACCTGATAAAATCATCCACCACCCGATAATTACCACCCTACAAGATGAATCTTCACATAAATAATATTTATCATTTATATACTGAAGATCAATCATAAGAAAGCTAAAAAAATCCAGGACACAGCTTTTATTTGGTTTTATAAAATTCCGGGTATTCCGGATCTTGAACAGGGGTATTATTCAAATATTATGAGTTTCTTATTTATTAACGGATTTTTTTCATACAAATTTAGATATATTTCTTCTTCGTCATCGTCTTATGAAATCATTTTCAATAACTTGTATTTTTGACGTTTGTGTACCGAAATAGTAGTTTTCACAACTAGTGGCTAAAATAGACGCTTTTTTTACAAGCGTTGGTTTAAATGCACAGTTTAGCGGCGAGTTGTTAGCACTATTTTTTTTTAATACCTTTATCAAAAAATCCAAGAAAAACAGGAACAAACTTTTAAAAATCTCGAACGAAGAGCACTTCTCTTTACACTCTAAATCAAGGCGGCCGGTAAATGAAATAACAATGGTTTACATAGCGATGTGCCATTTTATTCGGTGCAATACCGCGTCCACGGAAAGCCCAGAATCGGATTCAAAATGGCCGCCACTTACGTTCCCACACAACACTGCATTAAATGGGCAAATGTCGGGAATTTAAAATTTTTGCTTTACGGTGTGAAGTGAAGATTAAAGTTTTAACATTAAACTTTAATTTTTGTAAATTTGCTTAACTTATTATAGGATTTATTAGTTCTTTTTAGGCTAGATGAGTCTTTAGAGATAAAGTTGATGATTTTTGGTCCAATTCATAGGGATCAGAAAATCTAGTTAAACTAGAAATGTGAGGGATACCTTGTTTTAAATGTCTTTTAAAAACCCTTTAGATGACTTGTCACAGAGCCTTTATTTTATCAAAAAAGTAATCTTTGGAAAAATTCCAAAAGCACTATTATCTATTTTTATAAAAAAATGATTTTTCTAAGTTATATTAGTTCACAAAAAAGTATAATAGAAATTTAACTATAACGTAGTTTGTCCTTTTTAATCATGAATACATCAATAATAATTATTTACCCTCAAATTTCAAACTAGGTTGCCTATATCGCCGCATAGCAAACCATCCTCATAAAAACATTTAAGACACACAAGAACATTTAAGATATTTAAATAATATGTTTCTATAATTTTTGTGAAATTTAGGTAATATATATCATACACTCGATGACACATCATATGAAACCTTTGCAATAAGCTATTACTTATTGCCTCTCTAGTTTTAATAGTTTTATATGAAATATATAATATATAATATCACCCTGTATAATTTCATTTTTTAAATAACCAAAAAAAAAATCCTTTTTAAAAATAGCTTCAAAATATTTTTGACAGTTAGATACTAACCAATTTTTTTTACTGCAGTACGTATATTATTCTCAACAGGAAAAAAAGAAAAGGAGGCTTTCAGGTTCAGAACTTCTTTATTTAGCATAATGCTTTAGTTTCTACATGTGCTGCTTTTCAAAGCAAGTCAGCCTACAACAAAAGGGGGGTTAACTGATACAAATAAATAGGACTTAATGATAATTGTGCCAAAAATATTGCTCGCTTTTACCAATCACTTTGGTTTGCACCATTATTTAGTATATTTACTTAGTTTACCTTTTATAAAAAAAATCTGCATGAAAAAAAAACAACAACTGAAACTTAGCGGCCTTTAAACAAGGCTTTAATAAAGGTACCTACTTCCTACAGATCGCCATTGTTATTTTGTTGAACGTTCAACTTCTTCAGGTTTAAAATGCACTTCACACACCTAACAAAATAATCCCTAATTTCAGTGTATTTTTTCACCTGTATCTTACGCAGTGGCGTAGCCAGGGGGGATTTTGGGGGTTAAAACCCCCCCCAGGAGGTCCAAACCAATCTACAATAAATTAATCATGATCAAAGGTCCCAGGGAGAGGTATAGCTCCCCCACTTTTTTGACACTTTACTGCGGTTTGTGACGTCTGTTTGCTGTTAGGTCTTAAAGTTTAAAAATTTTCCCTGCAGTGCTACGACGTTATTAATTACAATTTACAATTTTAGTTTAATTTTTTTTTAATAAATGGTATTCTTAGTATAATTTTTCTTAAAATTTTCATCTGCGGCGCATTTATGATTTGTCAACAAATCTATATGTACCACCCCAACCCTACCCCTCAATCATCATCTGTCCCAACCTACTTTTTCAAAAATATTTTACAAAAAAATCTAAGAGATAAAAATTTTTAAAAGGAGGCTTTCAGAAGGCAAAGTTTTCGCCTGCGGCGCTATACCAATATTAAATATTGTTACAATTTTGTTTTATTCTAAGTAATTTTTTGTGGACAACATTTAAAACGCATAAAAAATAGCATTTTAGTGTAATTTTTTTCAAAATTTTTGCCTGCGGAGCATCTAAAGGTTCATTTTTAAAAAATCTACAAATGAGACTAAATGAAACTTGCTATTAAAAATAAGTATTTTGGTTTCGTATATACACTAACTCAAGGGAAACAACATGGGCCTGTATCACGAAGACCTGAGCTGCAGCTATGCAATCAGGACCCGGAAACAGTAGAACATGTAATATGCCAATGCGAGGTACTGGATCGCAAAAGGCACTTAATATTTGGGGAAGTTGAACTAGACCCCATATTGAATGAGGACTACTCCATTAAGGACCTGTACAAACTTGCACAAGGGACAAAATTAATGGAGTGGTTAGCCTAGGAACTTAGAGGGTGCACAATAAGCCCGAAATGGTTGCAGTGCAGTGACTGTGGCTGGCCACCAGGCAAGTTGGAGTCACAATTAAGGGGTTTTAGTCGGTAGGAATCCGACACTACCCGGGCTCTCCTGGTAGAGGAGAAATGACTCTGGCAGGAAAGTAGTTCGTGCGTCTTATACAAGATTTCTCCTTGAGAACCTTAAAAAAAAACTCAACACACCTATATTAAACCGCCCCTCTCCCTTACCTAATTTTTAAAAATTTGCCATTGGTAGGTAATTGATTTTTATTATAAGATGAAACCCCTCCCCCCTTTCTTCATTTCTTGGAAATTGAAAAACAGAAACACTTGATGGACCTTGGCAATTTGACACACAGCACGTAGTAGGCATTGCTAAAAGATATAAAAACAATTTTGGGACAAACTCCTAACAACGCACACTTTTATACGATTAAGTACACTTTAATCGCCAAAATGATTTAATAAAACACGCTTAAAAACAACCAGAAACCACTTAAAATCCTGTATCATTTCTCTAAAAAATGCACTATAACCCTAAAAACACTGACAACGAAAAAAGCTCTAACTATCGCGAATTTCGAGTCAAAACCCTAAATTACCTGTAAATACTCATACGACAAACATTTCTAAGCCATTTGGAATATTTAAATATAAAAATAATCAATAAAAACTCGTTAAAAAGTCTCTCGAAGACGCGATTTCGCGATATAAACAAACAGACTGAATGTCAGACAGGAACGTAAGACGGCGCTATATTGTTTTTATTTCGGGTTGATCCGACGCCTTCTATGAAGGTCGATTGCTCGGTGACGTTCATTGTTGCGAAATTTTAATCTTTGACAGTTTGATATTTTGACGATATTTTTAAATGATTTTTTCGTAAATACTTGGTGAAAACTGGCGGAAATGGCTTAATTTTTAGGCAAGAATAATTAGATTTTTTCAATATTACTATTTTCTCTTTAATTTTGGGTAAAAAACGGATAGAAATCTTTTTTTGCACCCTTGATAAAAAAAAAGATTTTTGCATCGGTTGCATCGGTAACCAAAAAAGCCATGCTTTACTGCAGACAGTTACTAAAATCCTGTTTTTGCTGAAGGTACAACAAAATATATATTTTTTTGAAACCCATATTTTTCCAGATTTTCCACGAAACCGTGAACTTTATAAAAAAAAACTTATGAAATAAAAAATGCACACTTTTGTGACACTTCTAGAATGGGTACTAATTCTGTGCTAAGTTTCTTCTGCAAAATTGGCCTATGGGCTTGAATGCTTTTGATATAACAATTAATGACGTTACAGCGCCAAAGTCAAACTTTTTTAAACTTTTGGATTTGGTCAGCTGCAAAGGTAGGAAGCGAGGCGATTGTCCATTGAAAAAAAGTATCTGATTGATCAAAAGTAATACCGCAGGAGTGTAAAATTTTACAAAAAATAGTGTGTAATATTGCATAATTATGAAAAAAAAATACAAAACTTTAAATATTTTATAAAAATATATTTTTTGTTTTTATTTATTGTATTAGTATTAGTATTGTATTTATAAATAGAAAAGTAGCACCGCAGGCGAAAATTTGAGTGAAAGTTATATAAGCGAGGGAATCTCAACCAAATAACCACAAATATCTAAAAAATTCAAGGATTCCTAGCAAATGTCCCAACTTTTTCCCGGATGTTTCCTGACCCCACCGAATTCCAGATTTTTTTCTGGATTTCCCGGTTTTCAAGCATTGTGGTTAATCCGTCCGAATCTTTTAATAATAAAAGGTATTTTTTAATAAATGTGTAGGTTTTTACAAAAGTGAGTTAAAAAGATGTTTCAAACACTTCTAACGTCGTTTAGAGCAGTTTAAAAGGCTTGTCCGAATTTACCCCACCTTTGTCGGGTGAATTCGGACAGGCTTTGACAAAAAAAATACTTTCGACCAAAATGTAAACCAACTTGGACACATAAGGAACGTCCTAAAGATTCTTAGCCGAAAATTTTAGGTCAATTGGTCAACGCGATTAAGAATTATGAAAAAAACGTCAAAAATGATCCGGAGACACCTCCGTCTTACGGTACAATGTGAAAGAAGGATAAACAGAAGCAAATTGTTAATTGCAAAACTGTCCAAAGAATATTCCAACTTTTAAAAATATATTCCTAACCTAATCATTCTATAAATTTATATCGATAAGTATACTTGCCTAACAAAAAATTTCAAATTTTTATAAATTATGTTAGATATATATTAGCTCATTGATATGGCATATTACTACTATTAAATAATTATCAAGATTAGCGCAATAAATATTAAATAACATCAATAAAACATCGTGTCCTTATTTAACGTAACCACCAACTTTTTACAAATAGTTTGGCATCTATTTTTTTGCGAAATTTTTGCAATTTAAAAGGTTTCTTAGCAACATTTTTGTCTTAGAAACTTATCTATTCATATAATAAATCTCTAGAGGAATTATTCCTGTACATTGAATATATTTTTTTATACCTTCATCAAAAACATGATTTTAGTAACTGTCTGCAGATAACTAAAGCATGACTTTTTTGATTACCGATGCAAAAAAACTTTTTTTTGGATCACGGGTGCAAAAAAAGATTTTGGTCCGTTTTTTACCCAAAATTAAAGAGAAATAGCGGAAAATAGTAATATTGAAAAAATCTAATTATTCTTGCCTAAAAATTAAGCCATTTCTGCCAGATTCCACCAAGCATTTATGAAAAAACATTTTTTGATAAAGGTATTAAAAAAATTGGGTTAACAACTCGCGGCTAAACTGTGCTTTTTTTACTCGCGTTTTTAAATACCTCGCTGCGCTCGTAATTTAAACCAACGCTTGTTGTTAAAACTACTATTTTTAATTTTTGTTTTTGGCTTCTAACTAAACCATATAAATACCAAAAATTTTTAGAATTTTTGCCTGTTTGTTTGTGTGTTTGTTCCAGCACCATGCAAAAACTACTGAATGAATTTTGATGGGAGGTTCACTACTGGATTTCTTGGAGTCCTGGTCAGGACACAAAGTTTACGGGAACAAAAGTTATATCATTTAAAGCAAGAAAACGAGTAAAACAAAAAAAGGGAAAGCTGCGGGGTCTTCAGCTAGTATTTTATAAATAAGTTACACAACACACACGTCATTATACACGTGCATATGAGGGTGAAGAAGACAAGAGCCGAAAGGCCCGAAGGTGAAACATTGATAATGATAGAAAAGAGGGACATTGCTTAAATAATCAACTTTTTACTTATGTGTTAGCGTCCGCTATAAAATAGAATAGCGTATATTTCCTCCTTCCTTGGATTCGGGCTCTTTTGCCAAAACTCTTACGATGGGATTTACTAAAAGGGTTTAGTCTTTTTTAGACCGGTCCTACGTTTAAGTGAAATTTTTGGTTTTAAGCATTTTAAACCAACCCTCCTTGAGTTTTGGATATAGTTTGATTTATAAAAAGAATTTTAAGTGTGAGCCTGGTAGCTTTATATAAAACTAACGAGCCCACCAATTTTCTCAAAAACTATAACAGCACGAAAATTTTTAAAATGGTACGATATTAGCACATAATTCTGAAAAATGAAGGTTTCTATTTCACCCCACTGCGATTTTAAAATAAACATTCATGAGTAGAAGAAAACTGAGCATGATCTTGATGGTAAACAAACATCAATCACCTGGGTCCAGTAATAATACAAAATTAAAAGTGAAAGCAGAAGGTTAAAATACTTGGTCGTACCATGGTATGAATACTAAAACAAAAAAGAAGGTAGAACTGTAGTAGGGAATTTTGGGCGCCGGATATTTGGGCATCATCAAGGAAAAATTTAGGAAACAAATTTGGAAGAAAAAATATTAATTTATAAACGAGTTGGTTAGGATTTGCTTATATTTTCTTTGCTTTAGTGGGTAAGGAAAATTTATTTAAAAAGACTTGAATCAGACAATCCTACAAAAAATGTCTACAATTATGACACAACCTAAGACTCCTACTCAGGGGACATACGTAGAAAATTTGACTTCCGTGGGCCTTTTGATGAAGACTTTACGAAACTTATTTTAATCGATTGCTAATGGGCCCACCAACACTGCCCAACCTGTTAACAGCGTCAAAAATGCTGCAGTCAAAAAGTAGGGTTAGGGTGTCAATTTTTTTTTTCTTAAATTCAGACGGTTTGAGCTAGAGCAACGAAATTTGGCACATATGTTGACCTTATCGGAACGTACCCTTGTGTGTCATCAAAAATTAAATATGTTGCCCCTAGGGGGCAAAAGGGTCCAAAATGTGTTTTTAACCTATTCCTCATACCTTCTATACTAATGCACCTTTTCATCTTATTCTCAGTCGGTTGGTAGTTCATACTATTACCTACAAGTCCACTGTACCAAAAAAATTTTCATAGCTGTTAACAAAGCCCCTTAGAGGCTAAAAATTTTGTCGATTTCAATTAAAAAATTATATTGCACTTCTCTTTCACCCTATGTCAACAAAAATGCACCAGTATAAGGGGCGCAGTGGACCATTTCTCAATTTTGAATACCCTCAACTTTATCCCAGCTCCTAGGGGCTGTAAGAGGGCGGGATCTAATTTTCACCATTATCATATTCCAGAAAACACTCCATATCCATACTTTTTGATGAGGTTTAGCAATGCATATTGAGTGGTTTTCTGGAATATAGAAATGGTAAAAATCGTACCCTCTCGAACTTGTAATTGCCAAAAAATTTTGCACTTTTTGAAGTTGGGATAGTAAATTTTGAACAAGTTGTTCGAGATTTAAAATTTTTAGCCCCTATTTAGGGGTCGCCCGTAGGGTTTGGGACTTTTATATTTCATAATATTTGTTTTACACCAAATTCATGAGTTTTAAATATGTATATGGACTGTTTTCTGAAATATGAACATGGTGAAAATTAGATCTCGCCTAAGGGTTGGGGCAAAGTTGGGTGTATTTAAAATTGAGAAATGGTCCACTGCACCCCTGGTGGTGCATTTTTGTTGACATTGGCTAAAATATAAGTAAAATATAATTTTTTATTTCGAAATCGACAAAATTTTTAGCCCCTAACCTAGGGGCCTTGTTAACAACCACGAATTTTTTTTTATAGTAGACATGTAGGTAATAGTATGAACTAGCAACTGCCTTAGATTCAGATGTGCAGGTGCTTAGTATGAAAGGTATGAGGAATAGTTTAAGAACATATTTTGAGCCCTGTTGCCCCCTAGCGGCCACATAACACAAGAGGGTAAGTTGCTTAAACTGTCTGAATTTAAGAAAAAAAAATGACGCCCTAACCCGCTACTTTTTGGCTGCATCATTTTTGGGGCTGTTAACCTGCTAGACAGTGTTGGTGGGTTCACAATTGACTAAATAGGTTTCGTAAAATCTTCATCAAAAGTCCCCCGGAATACCCGATGCCCCCTAAATATTATACTAGCAAAGCTTTTCTCGGCTTCTTCGGCGCTATTTCATGTGAAAAATTTAAACGTTAACGTTAAAATATCATTCAAGCAAATAATTTGTATGTAAGGAATTATTCTACTCAACTTTTTACTGAAGCATATATCATGTCCAAACTAAGAGAAACTATATGCACCTGCATATGCAGGTAACGTCAAATTTTATCGGTTTAGGATTTCCGTAAGTACTTGGAAAATACACACGGCCTAAATAAGTGATAGTTATGGCATCAAAATTAGATGTGCAAAACAGCGGCGTAGCGTGGGGGGGAGTCACGGGGGTTCCTCGCCTCCTCCCCGCCATCTGGGTCTTTGCGCACTTTGGGTGCCCTCAGGTATGTATTAAAACAAACATTACGATAATATAGAAAAGCAATAAAACATTTTTATTTTAAGCAGTTTATATCTTAAAGACGCCCACAAATAAAGATTATTTTTAATCAGTGTATTATAAACGTCCGTTACGGGTGCCGCAATATGTAACAATTACTGGGCAATATGAGTAAGTGATAATCAAAAGTCTTTCTCTTTTGCCGTGAAAAAAAATATGCTTTTCTTGTTTTCCCAATGATTTGAAACAGTGGCAGAAAAGTGCCATGCCCTATTCCTTTCTATATTTAAATCTGGTTAGGATAGGGAGGTAGGTATCCAGTAAACATGCTTACAACGGGAAAAGTCCGGCCCAGTGAAGGACACCGGGGGATGGTTGGGCCACACTTTGCTAGTAAAGGCCTTTAGGTTGATACCCGGTGATACCCCAGCACATTTTTTAAGCAAAGGCCGTCTCCCCCGAAGTTTGTAGACAGCCTATTGTTGGCCCATTGAGTAAGACTTGGACATTTTTTTGACCGGGCAGTAGATAAAAGGCCTGTAACTATTTTCTGACAGATATTTAAATAGCAACTTAAAGACCAAGGGCATATGCTGGCCCGACGTTAGTTTCCCAGCTGTTATTACTTTTTATTTAAAATTGCTACTCAAAATTATAGGTAACAACTGTTAAGCTCTTAAAAGAAGTAAAATCGAAGTTTTTTGTGGTCCTACTTTTATTTTTAGAAAGTAGGATTTTTTTCAAATTTTTTATAATCTGTTTTTAAAAGGACTACTGGACGACTAGGTACCATTGTGCTTCTTTGCCCTTTCCACTTTTTTAGTTTTCATGTTCCATTGAAGAACTCCCACACTTAAGCCGGACATACATACGCATGCTTGTGGCACGATTTACCTGTACAGTGTTAAGTCACCATGCAAGATGGAGTGTGTGTGGCATCAAATCGGCCGTCTTAGTACTGTGTACCATGAATTGTTTAGCATGAATGGACGGTGTCAAGCATGCTGGCAGAAAATTCCGAAGTCCTGGACCGGCGTCCCTTATACATATTGTCAAAAGGCCATGTCTAGCCTAATGCTGGGCTTGCATTAGGCTGTCACTTTTTGGGATATTGATGGTCTATATCAAGCAAGCCGGTAGAAAATGCCGGGGTCCCGGACCGGCATCTTTATTGGCCCGAGGGGATATTTCCGTACTTTTTTTGGATCGAGGTCCCATATACATATTGTCAAAAGGCCAGTTCTAGCCTAATGCTGGGCTTGCATTAGGCTGTCACTTTTTTTATAATGATGGCCTAATATAGTTTCATTGACGGTCTCACGGGTTGGGATATTGATGGTCTATGTCAGGCATGCCGACAGAAAATGCCGGGGTCCCGGAACGGCATCTTTATTGGCCCGAGGGGACATTTCCGTACTTTTTTTGGCCCGGGATCCCATAAACATATTGTTAAAAGGCTATGACTGTCCATGATTCTGCAACAGGTCAACATTGAGCCGTAGTAAATTGTTTACTAGGTAGGTACCTACTGTTATTAGTACTCAACAGTAGATCTAGACTTTAAAATAAATATATTCTATGTGAAATTGGATACCCTCATAAAGACGTTTGAAACAAGCTTTCCAAAAATTCGATTTTTTTAATTAATATAAACGATTCAGAAAACAACAAATGTCTCGCTGACTTAATTTTATTTTATAGTTCAGATCTAGAAAGTACTACTATAGATGAATATAAATCGTTTTGAATGAATAGCGAGCTTTCCCTCAAACAAGGTAATGGTAACCGTAGATCCGGATTTCGCACTTGTGGTGCTCATCAGTACGGTGCTAGGAATTAGGAGATGAAATGATGATGAAAAAATGTGACACAGGAGTCATGTAAAAGACAACCATCTGTCAAATTGCAGAATCGGCAGATGTACCTTCAAATTGAAGGAAAATTAAGCGTCTCTACGGAGACAGATATAATTATCTTTACAGATATCCTAAGTTCTGGAGTTGATAAATCTAAAAAGGGATTTAGCGAGGGTGAATAAATAACAAAATGAATGAATAGCGAGCTTTCCCTCAAACAAGGTAATGGTAACCGTAGATCCAGATTTCGCACTTGTGGTGTTTTGTTTTTTGATATCCGAATTAAAAGATGAAATCGGGAAACCCGAAGAAATTTTGCCATTTTTGATTAAAATCAGTTTTAAGAACAGCTTCCCGAACATTTTTAACTTATATTGCTGAGCCAACTTTTAGGAGACTAAAAAAAATCAAAATTGTAAAAGGTCAAATGACGGAACACAAGCTGAATGCGTTTTCTATAATTAGTATTGAGCGGGAATATAGCCATACTATTGATTTTGATGTGATACTGGACTACACGAAATCAGTAAAAATTCGAAGACTTAATTTTTAAACCTGGAAAAGTCAGGGAATTTAAAAACTGACCTGGAAAAGTTAGGGAATGGGTCCCAAGTCACGGCCAGTCAGTATGGTTTTTATCTTTTATGCTTTTCTTACTCTTTTCGTTATGTAATGCCAAAAACAGATTTTTTTCTTTTGTTCTTCAATGTTTATTTTTGTTTTTATTTTAAGAAATTTCCGGAAATTTCCTTCTTAAATTTTTGTCTTCGGCGCGATAACATAATTAGTTATTACAAGTTTAATTTAATTCAAAAGTCTTCCAAGTTCGTCACATTTACATCATGATTTTAGAAATACAAAAAAGCTGCGACTGCCCCTGAATATTATTTCATAAAAACGCGAAAAATATCAATTTTGAATTTTTGAACATTTTACCGCTATATTGCAAAAAAATGTCGTTTTCAGTATACTGTTTGCAAAATCTTTGACTACGGTACATTTAGGACATAATTTTGGTAACAAGTTAAGAATTCACACTGGATCCCTCCCCAACCCACTTTTTCTCAATACGTAAATTTTTGTGTGCTGTTTGAATCGCAAAAAAATAGGTTCACAAGCTTGTGAACATTTAAATAAGAATTATTTTTTAATATATTGGAACTTGTAAAATTAACTGGCTTTTTTTATTTTTGGTCAGTGAAAACCTGGAAATCTAAGAGAATTCAAAAATTGAAAATCAGGTAGGTACCAACAACCGTGGTGCCCTTTTGAGCCTTTGCCCTCCCCCCCCCCACGCCCTTTGAGTCACGCTTCGCCGTTGGTGTCAAAAGGTCTCTAATAGAGGGAAACGAGACTGTAGATCTTCCTGAATCGGTAGGTAACAAAAAAAATTGCATGTTTTATCTTATCCAAGTCTACAAACGTAGTACTACCACTATAAATAGTAACTCGTGGTATGGGAAGATGGTGTTGGGTATTCTGCAAGACACACCACGGTGGTGTCTATAGACAGTTTTACGATGTTTATATCGCCAGTGACTTCAGTTACAAATAATATATTTTACGCAAATAAGATTGTTAACAAGTAAATTAACTGTTGAAAAAACTTCGAAAAAAGTGTAGTCACAAATTATCTCCAATTCAGCAGTAGTGTTTAAGATTAAGATTAAGAACTAAATATTTTAAAAAGTTGGGGCAAAAATTAAACTGAAAAAGTTCATGTGGATCAAATCCTCATTGTTTTTTGATGGTTTATCTACTGATCTTTTACGGTAGCCGGGACTGACAGTTCCTTCGTTCTGACCTTTTTAACCTTTAATTTAAAATTTTTCTCAATACCCAAAGTAATAAAGTTCAAAAAAACTTAGAATGAAATTTATTGAATAGGTCGTTTTGCCATAAATTCATAACATTTTAAATAACATAAACAACTTGATTTTTTTTTGAAATTTTTGAAAAAAAAACAATATTCTTTTCAATGCAATTTTAAGTAAATAATAATTTAATTTAATTTTAAATTGAAATATTTTAAGTTCAAATAAAAAAAGTCAAACTTTAATTTTATTATCTTGAAAACTAATTGTGCATGCTACCTCAGCCACACTTCTACAACACCTGATTTTTAACATAATCCATCAAAACCTAATAATCTTTGTTTTAGCAGTGTTTTTTTAAGTAATAAGAAACTGAAACGTGTGACCCAAATATCAAAACAATTTAAAATAAAACAAAAATGTCTAAATTTGCAAAAACTTTTTGTGATTTTTTAAAAACTTTAAGAGTAAAAGAACTTTGTGCAGTGATACTATTCACGTGTATCGTGGTAAATTATGGACAAAGCTTGGCGCTGAACCAGCGACCTCGGATAAGGCTACCATTGTCTATGAAGTTCAAGCAAAGGTTGAGAGAGAAAATCAGCGAAATTAGGGAAAGGAATACTAAAATGGTTTGCTACGGTAAGTCATGAACCCAAAATGGCCTATTTTTATTATTTTACTATTTTTATATTAAAATTTTTTAATAATAATAATTTAGGGTGGTGGAAGGGGGCTGGAAGTATGTTTATCAAAATATAGGTTGTGGGGTTCAAAATGGCGACAATTACATTTATATTATTAATATTTGACCCGATAATATATGGCACACCGAAACAGAAAAAAAAATTAAAAATTCCACCGTTTATTTTTTAAAACCTAATTTGGTTAAAAAAAAACGATTTTTGAAGAAAGTTTTTTTTGCCAATTTTTATGTTTCGAACGCCACTGAATGTAACAAACCGTCTGATTTTCACTACGGATAATTACCTACACCCCTGGCATAATGTTTAATGTATAACAAGCAATAATAGAGACCTTTTTACTTTATCGCCTATTTCGGGTATGCGCAGTTACGAGGTAATAACGGAATCCCTTACGCCCTTACTAACCGATAAAGTTTGACGTTACCTGCGGGAGAATACCGTATCCCGTATAATTGACATGGTTCCGATAGTAAAACGTTAAGTAGAAAAACAAAAAATTTAAATTGATTTTTGAATGCAAATATGTTTTGCATTCTTTTTAATTGTAAACATAATTGGCAATTTTTGTTTAATCATTTTCTTTGGCTAGAATTTCGTAAGTTATGTAAAACATTGAAATGCACTGGCAACTATGACAAGTGATTCCGATCTGTTTATCATAACCTCCCTTTTCTCTGTTGTGTTTTTGAGTTTTTAAAGATATATAATTAATTAAAATTCGCCGTAAAAAACACAAGAATAAGATATTCTAAATGAAAAATATTATTGGACAAATTCTTTTTGTAAATCTTTATAATAATAAATACGGTATAAAGTCGGCCAAAACTGAAAATATTAGAGACCTTTTGCACCTCTTATAAAAAATCCCCGTTAGGTGACTTTATCGCTTAATAACGCGTTGTGACGTGGCTAACGTCACGTTATTTTTAAGACAATATTTTTAGTTTTTGCACGCCGCCTTTGATTTGTTTATGACCGACTTTATACCTTATTTGTTGTTATAAAGATTTACAAAAATAATTTGTCCAATAAAATTTTTCATTTAGAATATCTTATTCTTGTAAAACAAAGTTATGATTGTTTTCCACAAACCAAAACTACACTTTTTTGCACTCGACGCGCGAACAACGTTAGCAGGTCTCTATTGTCTTAAAAATAACGTGACGTTAGCCACATCACAACGCGTGATTAAGCGATAAAGTCACCTAACGGGGATGGTGCAAAAGGTCTCTAATATCATAATGCAGAATAGGTAAAATTGACCTCTAAATGTTTTTTGTGATAAATACATAAAAACCAAAAACGTAAACTTTGGACCTCTGTATCTCGGAAACTATTGGCTGGAGGACATTAAGAATTTTCGATTTACAATTGGTCCTGGTTCTGGTTGAACCAGAACCGGAACCGGTCCTTTCGTTTTAAAACAATGACGTCACAGTTGCAACCAGGTTCTGAAATTTTAGAACCAGCCTGGGAAGTTGGTTTGGCCTTTTGGTTGTAAACATAACCCCTAAAATTTTGCAAAATTATAGGTAGTCTTTTTTTTGAGAAAAATCAAAGATATCTTCACAATATTTTAACGACGTCATCATTATTTTAGAACCGCTGTCAAAATTTATTTGAAAATAATGTCAACCAGAACCAAGACCAATTCTCAAATCGAAAATCCCTATTGTGGCTATGATAACTTTTTATCAGAGCATCGAAATCTACAACATACTAAAATTTGAACAAAATCCCACCGAAAGCCACTCTCCATAGCTCCGGACGGGGCCTTTTATAAACAAAAGTTGGAGCGTTACTTGAGAGCTAATATGGGCCAATAAAATGTCGGCTTTAATTCCAATTAGATAAACTTAAAAGCATATTAAAAAACTGGTGATTAATTTTTGAAGAGGGTGGAATGACTAGACATTCTAAAAATGTTCTCTTATTGATTGCAGTCAACTCTACCATACATATATATAGGTACGTAAGGTAGAGCTAAACTAATTAATGGTATTAAGTGTTCTCTGTATAAGATCCCTTATACAGAGAACACTTAATAATTGAAAATGTTGATCAAACAAAAACAAACAAAACTTAAGTAAACGACCTTGCTAAGAATTTTGAACCGCGCGTATATACCTGCAAAAATATATTTTACATTTGCGTGTCGAGGTTCTACTTATTGATTGTTAATAATAATAATGTGTTATGTGCATATTATACTCTTGCAAAATGGAGAGATGTTGAAATAATGTCAAGTTCTGTGCAATCGTACATTTAAAATAGTTAAAAATAATTTAAAGTTATGTCAAAACTGTAATTTTATGGATATATAGGTAAAAATAATGGTGCCTATTGTCTATTTTTATCTCGATTTTTATTCATATGAATAATTATAAAATTTAAACAATAGATTTCAAAAAGATTGGATTTTGGGGAATTCCAACAAATACATCATTTTTGGACAACTTAAGATTGTGGGTTATCTTAAAAATTTCCAATACTGGAATACGTCGAATCTGTTTTTGCCTAATATTTGTTAATATTTGCCCTAATTAAATATCTGAGAGGGAATTCGTGGATTTTCAAAAAATGTTAAAGTCCAGTTCTCTTAACTGTCATTTACTCGATACGATAAATTGCAGTTGAAAAAAGTGTCATTTTTTAAAAGAGTAAAAAGAGAGTATTAGCTTTTCCAAAAATTTGTTCATAAATTATTTATTTCCCATTTCAGTAGTTTTCCTCATAACAGTAAATGACAGGTAAGACAACTTCAGCAGAGTAAAAATAACGTAATCGTTTTTCCAAAAACTAAAAATTAAAATATTCTTCTTCTTCTTCTAAAATGAAATTTATCATTAATTATTTTTCCGCCATTTCGCCAGGGTTTGACAGGTGTCAAAATAAATGTCATTTTTAAATTCAGCGTTGTTATTTTAGTGGGAATTGATGCTTTTGTTGCCGATATCGGTCATGATAAGCATAATAATAATAAGCTCATCCCAAACTTTGAGAGCTATTATTGGCTTACCCTGTAGATATCGGCAACTATGTCTATGAGACAAAATGCTCTCAGGGACTGTCCCAATAACATACTTAAACGGCGTTAAAATTCCACTGAGATCCAGTTTCCATTTAAATTGTGCGTGATTCTTTGACATTTTCTAAAAATCCAAGATGGCGGACGGTTTTAAAAATAATAATATCTAATTTACTGCTACAACCAGTTTCTCTTCGGATTCGTGGATTTTCAAAAAATGTTAAAATTTTAAACTAAATAACAAAAGTCCCATATTTTGCGCCTCCAAAAATCCAATCCAAATCCAATTTCAATTATAAATCAAAACACGCATGATTACAAAGTGTATAACTTTTTTATTAGCCATCCATACATAGTATGGGGGCTATTGGGATCGTCAAATTTTTTTTTATTTCCACTAAAAATAAGCTATTTTTTTTAATCTAAGGTTGTTTAGGTCAAATACAAAATTTCGTCATCGTGTCTGTCTGTCTGTCTGTAACACGATTACTCAAAAACCGCTTGACTGATTTTTATCAAATTTGACACAAAAATTCTTTGTCATCAGACGCAGAGCTGATTGGGTTTTGATAGAGGTGGGGGGTTTGAAAGAGAGTAGGAGGAGGGATTAAATTTTTTTAAAAATTGTATTTTACGAACCGCAGCCGCTAGCGATGCACGGTTTTCATGTTAAGATAGATAAGCGCATTTTCAACAAAGAAAAAATTATTTTTTTAAAAAGATTTTATGGATGACCTCGTGGATGGCTATACGACGTACCTGCTGGCCTGGAGTTATTTCTTAACTGATATAGTATATAAAAATTTTTGGGAGAGAGGGGCGGTGCCAATTTTTAAAATTTTCAGCTAAAACGGAAAAGTCTCATATCTTTCTAAAATACCAAAATTTACAGGTAATTTAAAAAGTGTGGAATTTTGTGGCCCATCCTATATATTTAAAAATGTCTTGTAGTCTTAAAATAAATTTTCAATTTTTTTAGATTTGGTGGGTTGTTTTAACACTCCCCACAAAAACTCGCCTCTTCAAAAATTTCCAGAAGACCCTCGAATTTTAGACACAAAATTCTTCTTGTTTACGAGAAAATTAAATTTCTCCAGTCCAGAAGTAATATATTACAATGACGACGGCAAATCTTTGAGGGACTCCACGTTTAATGTTTTTAATCCATTAAAGTTAATTGTCCATGGATATATGAGTAAATGGAATGAAAAAGGCGCACTTACAGCTGCGGACGCTTTTTTAAAATTGGTAAGTTTGTGAAAACAACATGTGTAAATTACGGTTTTATTTTTTATTGTTATATATTATTATCATTAAATAACCAGATTTTTAACAAAATTTGTGCTCTTGGAACTTTGGCTATACGGACTCGGAGTTTTAAAATAATTAATTATTGCCATTTTCTTCGGTTAACTTCTAGAATAAAATCGGTGAAAGCTACTTAAATCAAAAACAACATACTTACCAACCTTACGTTGTATTTTTTATCTTGAACCTTGCAATTCATGGACTGATTTAATTCTACTTCCTACATATAATGTAAATTTTCTTACTCTTTTATGCCTATGCAAAATTAGTCAAGTACCTATATCGAAATAAAACGGCCATTAAAAAGTTAATATAGGTAGGTAAATATTTATTTGTTTAATCCTTATAAAAAGGGGATATAACACTTAAAAATCACCTATTCTTGGAAGGGAAGAGTGGAATGGGCAGTTCGCGCGCCTCGAGGGCTACGTTTAGAGACATGACCCCCTATTCCTAATGATTTTCACATCCACTCCTGGAATAAAGCTCCTATATACAGGGTGGAAACTTTAAATGGAATATGGGCCGTAGCGGGTTAAAAAAATGTTTTTTTGAAAAATCCAAAAGCATTCCAACTAAGATTTTTAGCAGCTAAACTTTTAAGCAAAAATTTTTTGTGAACGAACCCGCAGAAAGGGGTCTATTCACACACCACTTTTTTTCAAATGAGAAAACCCCGCTTGTAACATCTTATTGGAAAGCTCATTGAAAAAGAAAAATGCTCGTGCAATTTTTTTTGACATTTGTCAATCCATTTGTCAAAATCCTCAAAAAATGATTGTGTTGGAGTTCACATGGAACATTGCCCCTAGCGGGTTTGAAATTTGTTTTTAAGAAAAATCCAAAAACACGTCATTTTTAGCAATCAACACTTTCGGCATAAAATTTTTATGAAGGGACAGTCAGAAACATACAAATTTGTTTTTCAAATGAGAAGATGCCACTTGTGGCACCTTGTTGGAAAACTTATGTCATTATTGTCAATACATGTGTCAAAAATCCTCAAAAAATAATTGTGTAAGTCTTTAAGTAGAACATTGCCTCTAGCGGATTAGAAATATATGTTTTTAAAATCTAAAAACTCGTTAACTAATATTTTTAGCAATAAAAATTTTCGTGCTAAAATTTTTGTGAACCTACCCTCAAAAAAGGGTTATTCATATACAACTTTTTTTTCAAATGGAAAAACAGATTTCCAACCCACTAGCGGCAATGTTCCAGGTGAAGTCCGACACAATCATTTTTTGAAAATTTTTGACACATAAATTGACAGATCTCAAAAAAAATTACACGAGCGTTTTCTTTTTCGATAAGCTTTTCTACAAGATATCAAAAGGTGGGTCTTCCCATTTGAAAAAAAGTTGTATGTGAATAGACCCCTTTCTGAGGGTCCGTTCACAAAAATTTTATGCCGAAAGTGTTGATTGCTAAAAATATTAGTTGACGTATTTTTGGATTTTTCTAAAAAAAAACAAATTTCTAACCCGCTAGAGGCAATGTTCCATTTGAAGTCCGACACAATCATTTCTTGAGGATTTTGGCACATTGATTGAAATATTTCAAAAAAAATTACACGAGCGTTTTTCTTTTTCGATAAGCTTTCCGACAAGGTGCTACTAGCGTGGTCTTCTCATTTAAAAAAAAAGTTGTATGTGAATAGACCCCTTTCTGAGGGTCCTATCACAAAAATGTTTTGTCGAAAGTTTTAGCTGCTAAAAATTTTAGTTTAAGTGTTTTTGGATTTTTCCAAAAAACAATTTTTTGACCCTGGTAGTCAGGGTCGGTCAAGTTTCTCACCAAAAAATTTGAATGTCACAATTTTGCAAACTCTCCCACTAATAACTGTAGCCATTTTTATATGGGGGGGGGTAAACTTGACAGTTTCCCCCCACGATATTTTTTTTCAACATTTTTGTGTTATAAATTGCACACCCAATTTCAAAGTTTTCACACCCTTCAGTTGCCTGTGTCAATTTTTCTAACCACTTTTTATCCTTAAAAATCGGCAGCATATTGGGATATTTTGGAACGCTTATTTAATACTTCGTAGTGGTTGTGGTAATTACTGCATCTGCGCAATAGCTAAACGTCATTCCGTTGTGATAGTTAACCACTACCACTGTCGTAAGCTACGAATCCATTTTGTTGTGGTTGTGGTTATTTTTCTGGTTAATTTTAGAGAATTTTGTCTTAATTAATTTTAAAAATAATAAAATATTACAAGGTTCCAACATATAAAACACTTATTTTGTAAAATTAAGCTGGTAGTGGTAGTGGTTGTTAAACATTTCCACAGCGGCTGTCAAAGTTGTCAAAATTTTAAGCGTTCCAAAATATCCCTATTATTTCTCTTAATTTTTTTGCCGTTTTTTTGCATACACGACTTTGTTTTACATTTTAACGGCTAAAACCGCGGATAAGTTGGTTAAAACTGCAGGTCCAAACTTTGGTTGAGAAAAATTTGGTGTTACACCGCCAACTCCACATCTTGCCCCGGTGTTTCTGGCGTCGACACTGCCGGTACACCGGCACCGTGACAATTCCGAACGCATTGGACACAATACCGTTCTCAACTAAAAAGCCACTCTCCAACAACTCCTACCTCTTCAGTGCCTTTTAGCCTACTGTTGCGGCCATTTTTATAACCAAATCGACAGGTAAAACATGGATTTTCTGTCAGTTTGGTGTCAATATGGCCGCTATAGTATTAAGCTAAAGGATACTAAATCGAAAAAGAATTAACTGGCTTTTTAGTTGAGAAGGTTTTGCACCGAGTCGATACTTTTCCACTTATTGAACGAGTTGGTTTTATGGGGACGCCAACTATTGGCAATACTTGTCACAGTTCACTTTTGGATTGATTTTAAGAAAAAAAATATAATCTTTTCGAAAGGTATCTTTTTGTGTAGGTGACGTCCCTAAATAGTTATTCTGATAAAAATTAAAATCTACTATACAGGGCGTTCCAAATTCGATGCTCATCATGCATGGGGATCTCCTAAACGGTAGTAGATTCGAAAAGGTTTAAATTAGGGCAAAGTTGCGCAATTTGACGCTTTGCTCAAAACCAAAAATTTACAAATTCCGGAGAAAAAAACCGAATCTTTATTTTTAGTTTTTATTTTTGTGCGCCCTTATTCTTAAAGCTGTCAAAACACGCTTAAAACTTTCTACAGGCACTTTTTAAGATCTACCTAATGAGAGATCCGTTTTCGAAATTTGACGTTTTAGTTTGACAGGAGCACTGTCAAGCTAATTTTATCTTATGGACACATGTTTTTTTCTCCTGCCATTGGGTTCATAAAGGATGACAGATATTTTACAACCTCATTTTGAGAAGTACCTGGCGTTATGAGTTAATTGACCATCATCAGCCCAAATTCAAAGATTAAAAAACGTATTTTTAAAACATTAGGTAAAGTTATTTTGTTATAACAAAATGTAAAAAAACTGTAATTTGTAAAATGTCAAAAGAAGTACTGCAATCGGGTTTCCAAAATATCTTGAGTAAGTTCAAAGTGTTACAACTCTACCAAGTGACTTTATACTTGCTCTGCATTTTTTATGTGAAACTGTACCCAAGTGTTTTAAATCGACAAAAATTAATGATGACTCTACTTAGACCTTTCAGCGTGAATGGGCCGTTTGTTATTTTAATATTATACCATACAAGTTTCACGTCTATGTAGAAGAACCAAATAAAAATCATTTTAAAAACGAAAAATTTAGTTGTTGATTATTTAATCAGCTCTCGTCTATACTGATCTATCCACAAAGCAAAACTTAAATTTGGGCTGATGATTGTTAATAAACCCAAAACGTCAGATGACTTGGCAAAATAAGGTTGCAAAATGTTATCTGTCCTCCTTTATGAAACAAACGGCATAAGAAAAAATGAACTTGACAGTGCTCCTGTCACACTGAAGTCTCAAAAACGGACCTCTCACTAGGTAGATCTTAAAAAAGCGCCTGTAGAAAGTGTTAAGCGTTTTTTGACAGCTTCAAGAATAAGGGCGAAGAAAAATAAAAACTAAAGATGAAGATTTCGGTTTTTTCCGCCTATCTCCGGAACTATCCGGAATTTGAAAACTTTTTTTTTAGTTTTGAGCTAAGCATGAAATTGCGCAACTTTACCCTAATTGAAACCTTTTCATATCTCCTACCGTTTAGGAGATCCTCAGGGTGAGCATCGAATTTGAAACCTCCTGTATACGTCCTACTGTCAAAAATATGCAATTTTTTCCCAAAATGTAAAAATTTTTTTTTAAAAAAGTAAAAATTTGAGCTTATAGAGCATTTCATTCTAGAGAAAAAAGTCAAATAAACATTTTTGTAATACTGTACATTTTTTTATAAACGTCATTTAAATGTTTGAAAAATGGAAAAAATTGTCAGATTTGAAATTTTAATGCGGTTTATTAAAAAAATAATTTTCTGAAAATGCGGAACCTGAAAGAGAAAATATTTTCGCTAAAAAAATGTTACAATTTTTTTTACATCACTCATAGTTTCTATATAAAAATAGAATCAGTTGAAGAAAATGCTAAAATCTTGTCGATTGTATGTATTTGCACCAATATTTTTTTATAAAAAAAAAACAATTATGTGCTAGGTAAGTAGTCTTTTTTAGTTTTGACTTTTTTATGTTTATTAAGTAAAAATAAGAAATAACCAAATTTCTGCCACATAAGAAATACAACTAGTGGCTAAAATAGTGCTTTTTTACAAGCGGTGGTTTAACTAACGAGCGCAGCAAGGTATTTAGAAACGCGAGTAAAAAAAGCACAGTTTAGCCGCGAGTTGTTAACACTATTTTTTTAATACCTTTATCAAGAAATACTGAAATACTTATTTAAACAACAAGGTTTGAAAACGACTCTTTGCACACGATCGAGACAGTTTGGTCGACCGAGCTGAAGGCGAGGTCCACAAGTCGAGGGAGTGTGCAAAGAGGTTTTCAAATGACTTTTTTACGATACTTTTTATACAACTGCAAATAAACAGAGACCAGAAAAATCAAATTTCAATTTAACTCGTTTTTATTAATAAAATGTAAAATATGGAGTCGTGACGGTTGCTATGGAACTCAGCCAACTTAATTATATTATATATTAACAAAAATCGCAATGACGGGAGACTCGTGTGCAAAAATGACGTAAGCCTGCGCAAAAATGACGTAAGCGTGTGCGTTGCACACAGCGTGCGCAAAATGCTGTTTTCAGATCATGTTCTCCGTGCGCGAAACACCCTTTTAAAAACCTCGAACGAAAAGCTCTTCTCACAACACACCAACCTTACACTATAAATCAAAGCGTCTGGTAAATGAATTAACAATGGTTTGACAGTTTGATATTTTGACGATGTTTTTAAATGATTTTACGGAAAACTGGCGGAAATGGCTTAATTTTTAGGCAAAAAAAGATTTCTGTCCGTTTTTTACCCAAAATTAAAGAGAAATAGCGGAAAATAATAATATTGAAATTGAATTTGAAACTGTCAAAGACTCAAATGTCCCAACAATAAAAGTCACCGTGTAAAGATAATAGAGATGATCTATTGCGAGAAGTGCTCTTTGTTCGAGATTTTTAAAAGTATTTTCCTGTTTTTCTTGGATTTTTTGATAAAGGTATTAAAAAAAATAGTGTTAACAACTTGCCGCTAAACTGTGCTTTTTTTAGTCGCGTTTTTAAATACCTCGCTGCGCTCGTTATTTAAACCAATTCCTTGAAAATATGTTCTCTCTCAGGTTTTCCATCGCTTTTTCGGAAATTAAATTTTTTTAACTAACATCATTATAATTCAAAATGTGACAATTTTTTTCATTTTTTAAATCACGTTTATAAAAAAGTTGGTTAGTACTACAAAAATGCTTATTTGACTTTTTTTGTGTAGAATATAAGCCCAAATTTTTATTTTCTACAAATTTTGTTTTTTACATTTTGGGAAAAAATTACAAATTTTTGACAGGTTTTGACAGTAGGACGTATATAGAAGATTTTAATTTTTATCAGAATAACTATTTAGAGACGTCATCTACAAAAAATATACATTTCGAAGAGTATATTTTTGTGAGTGTGAACTGTGGTGTATATTTGGCAATGCCTAAGAAGTCGCTTGGCAGTGCTGCAGTCCCTGTCGCAATCCGAACAATCTTTGGTAATCCCTTAACACAATCCCGCAGTCACACCGCGCAATCCCGCACGGCCATATCGCAGTCTTTTGGTTGCGCATGCGTCGCGAAGTGTTGAAAAGCTTTTGTTTTGACAGCGTTTTGTTTTAAATCGAGGTGTTTCTTTAAGTTTTTGATGAAAAATGGACGAGGTGCGGGACGAGGTATTAAGTAGGACATGTTAAACTAAAAATCCACAAAATTTTTTTAAAGTTTATTTCATAAAAAACACGCTGTTGGATGTATTTTCTCTGTTTTTCATCCAAAAAAGCAATAAAATATAAATATAGTAAATGTATCTTCATTGAATTCAAGTATAAGATGAGAATATACATAGAGATTTATTTATTTACTAGCAATTGCACGCCTCTTCGTTCGCATGTTTAAAATTGTAGCTCCCAGTCACTTTGCCTGCAGGTTTTTTCGTTTTCTTTTGCTTTAAATAGGCAGTACTGAAATAGGTCTTGATAGCTTTTGTTCCCGAGAACCAATTTTGGAATACAGCAGTGAAACTGTCGTCACAATCCGTTTAATAGTTTTTGCGTGTCGCTGGAAAAAACCAAACAAGTCAATTCGTTATTCAAAGGGGACACTTTTTGGCTATATTGCATTTTTCGTAAGACACACCCCTTTCGAGGGATGAGTTTCACCATCAGAATTTAGATAGGGAAAGTCGGTAAACGGATACCTTATTTTGAAAGTTTTTTAAATTAGAAATTTTTGCAAAACCTAGTAGTACAACACGCAATATCTTCACTGAGCTTTTAAAGCTAATAAAAAACGAAGATTCGGTAAATACCCTGGTTAAACTTTTTAACTTGATTTATCGCAGCGGTAAAATCCCTAATGACTGGCTAAAATCAACCTTTGTTACACTGACTAAAAAACATTCAGTAAAGAAGTGTACTGATTACCGCTTAATCAGCCTAATGAGCCATATGTTAAAAATATTTCTAAAGATTATCCATAAAAGAATTTATGGAAAATGCGAATCTTTATGGGCGACACGCAGTTTGGATTTCGTGGTGGGTTCGGGACAAGAGAGGCCCTGTTTGGCATTCAAGTCTTAGTTCAGCGGTCTAGAGATGCCTGTTTCATAGATTATGAGAAAGCGTTTGATCGAGTCCAACATGAAAAGCTCATAGAATCGCTAAAAGAAGTTGGTCTAAATGACCGAGAATCAGACTGCGTGCGCCAAGATTGTATATTAGACAATTATACTAGATATTTCAACGCATCGTAACGCGTTCGAAACTATTATCTCCGCTGTTGTTTAATATCTATAGTCCAAAATGGATGGTCACATCCAAGGAAAAGAACATCAGAGGCATGTTAGAAGGAAACGCGTGGATTCATACAAATACTTGGGTTGCCTCCTCAATGAGAAAGTTCGTGCAAGAATTGACCAAGCCAGGTCATCTTTTATCAAACTGAAATCAGTGTTGTGTAGTCGCGATTTTAATACCACTCTCGTGCTTCGGTGTTATGTTTTTAGCATCATATATTATGGTATGGAAGCATATATGGACACTGACTGAGGCCATGTGCAAAAAGTTAGAGGCATTCGAGATGTGGTGTTATCGTAGAATACTAAGGATATCTTGGATGGACAATAAATAAAATAAAATAAATAATAAATTAATAAAATATAGATCTTGAAGTTTTATTTACCATCAAAAAACGAAAACTTTGGTCATATTTTAAGAAATGACAAATATAAACTTTTAAAATTGATAATAGAAGGCAAAATTGAAGGCAGAAGAGGTCCAGGACGGATATCATGGCTTAAAAATCTTAAACAATGGTATGGTGTTAGTACTACGACACTTTTCTGAAAAGCAGTGGACAGGGTAAAGATCGCTCTGATGATAGCCAACGTTTGAAGAGAGCATGGCACTTGAAGAAGAAGAAAACCTCCGCAACCAACATTTTTTGGTGTAAATCTGAATAATTACTATTAAGGGTTTTCAGTAATAGTAATTATTAAGTAAATTTTACTAAAAATGTTGGTTGTGTAGTAATTAGTTTTCGACATATTTACTTCCAAAATAAACTTAAACTATACAAAATCCGTTATGTAGTTTTGGCGTGATACTAAAACAAGCAAATAAACAGACAAAAATTTTAAAAATTGGATTTTGTTATATGGTTGGGTTGGAAGTCCAGTTTTTTATCTTTTTTAGTGTTAGAAGAGGACTGTTTTACTCTACTAGATTTTTTTGTCTACCGCAGTCACTCCGCAGTCTCGTAAATCCCTCGCAATCACCTGAATGTCTCTAGAAATCCTAGAAATCTTTCCGCAGTCGAAAAAATCCCGCAGTCATGAAGAAATCATAGATACTGGATAGTTGGCGTCCCCACGAATTACACGTTTCGAATGACATAAAAAAAATTTCAAAAAATATTGTCTGGGGGGCTCACCTGGTTATTCAAGAACTCTACTAAGGGCTTCTGGGGAGTGTGCAAATTTGTGCAAAATAACACCTTTCGAATGACGTAAAAATTTTGAAAAAAATATCGTGTGGGGGGGATGTAACCGTGAAGTTAGCCCCCCTCCCAAAGGAAGGATGTGTAAAATTATGCAAAGTGCAAAATATTGACCTTAAATTTTTTTTAAAACGTCACCTGGGGGGAGGGAAACTTGACCAGCTCTGGCAGTCATATGTTACGTAGCAAAAACTCTCCAAGAAGGTAAAGCAAACTCAGCGCCTTTTACAAGTATTTTCAGCATTAATTACGTAATAATCAAATAAATAAGTGCCTTATAGCACAAAGAACATAACTACGTAACAGAGAAATAAAAGTTATGTTCTTTGTGCTTATATAGTTTTTCTTTTCTTTCTTAGCAGCATTCCCTCTTTTTCTTAGAGAGCATCCAAGAAAATCCGCACAGAGTGACGCTTGCTCTTAGTACGCTGCTGAGCCAGCCAAATCTTTATTTTCAATAGTTATGGAGATGGTTATATACTTTTTTAGTGCGATTGCAACGTTATCCTAGTGGATTGGCGCATGGGCGCTAGAGGTCCGCAATATACGTCAGCGGCAGCCAATACCGAGATAGTGGGACGGGAATTAGGACTTTTATTGGTCCGGATGGTGGAAAGCGGTTTAGATCCTAAGGCCATCCACTTGATTGGGTTCTCTTTGGGAGCGCATGTCGCGGGGACTTCTTCGGAAAGTTTAAAACAGAAGGGACATTTGATTGGAAGGATAACAGGTAAAAAATGTTTTTTTTTTATAAAAAATATGTGAAAAAAAAGTACGGGCTAATATTAATAATGGAAAAATGGAAATTCCATTTTTGTAGTGCATGCACTAAACTTATTTATTCACAACACAGGACACCGCTGAGTTTCGCTAAAAAACGTTCTAAAATATATTTTTTGGAATATTCACTTCAAATATCCCTGGAACATTCTCCGGATGTCACGCTTTCAGAATAAATTGTAATTTAGATTATTGCAGGCACGGATGTAGAAACCTTGGATTGCTAATACTTATGGGAAATTTTCATGAAAATCACTGCCGCGTGTCTTCCGCCATTTTCACCGCCATGTTGTGGAGATTTAGGTTGGCGACATTGGTTTCGTTAATTTTAAATACTAGTGTGGGAACACTGACTGTCAACAGTGCCAAAATATGATTGAATTTGACGTTTCTTTGAAAGGTTATTTTTGTTGTTGTTTTTAATACAAAAACAAAAAAGGAAAGAAACAAGCCATAAATAAATGTTGGAGCATTTGGTTATGGCCATTTATCTTTCTTGTTTGGTCTGAAGTATGTGCAGGTTTCGAACAAATAAATCACAACATGGAAACATTGCCCCCCAATTTATAAACTCAAAGGGTACTGTTAAGCCACACGTTATAAATTGTAAACGCTCGGTTCAACCATTGCTTTTGGCGCTCCCGCTGAAGATACATCTTGATTACGTGATACAGTAATAAAAAATAAATTAATAGAGGGAGATACTGACTTTGACAATAGCATATATGGATCAGCTGAAAGCCAGAGCCATGGCAAGTCAAGCAACATTTAGGGATCACAAAAAAAGTACATCTTTGGCACATGGAATCGAGCATGGTGTTTTACAATATTTGAAGACCTTGGCGGAAAAACCTATTACCTAACATCTGTGTCGACCATACCTTCTCTAAGTTAACAAGTTATTACGAAGATATCCTTGAGTTTTGTAAGTTTTCAGCATTCAACTTTTTTTTTGTAGCTCTATCTTTTATAAAGTGATCAGGTAAGTGGTTTTCGAGATACTGCGGTCAAAGTTAAACATTTCGGTATTCTGGTTTTTCCTTATAATCAGTTTTTTGCACTTTTTGTGAATATATAAATAATGTTTAAGAACCAAATTGTAGCCTTAGAATAAGTAGCAGAAAAATATAGGTTGCGTCGCACTGGCATCACAAACATAAAAATATGACCAAGAAATGATCTTTTTAACAAAAGGCAAATTTCAATTGTTATGTTGCCGCTTAATATTTAACAAACATGCGTTAAAACAAAAACTTTTGTAACATTTTTAGCCATTTTTGTTGATTTTAGTAAAATGGGAATATTGATTATTATGGGGTAATGATAGATTTTCATCAAAAAAAGCCAAATCCCACAGAAAGCCAGTTTCCATAAGGGAAGTGCATCATCCTTTATAAAAGACGATTCTACAAAAAAAAATATCAAATGCTGAAAACTTACCAAAACTCAAGGATAAGATAGTAATAACTTTTTCTTCTGAGGTCTTCAGAATCAGAAAACTTTTATTATAAAAATTGTTAACAAACAGAAAAAATTGTCAGAATTGAATAAATAAGCGTCAAAATGTAGTGTTAAAAATTAACATTAAGGTAAATTCAACCTAAGAATGTCTTCAAAATGTCATTTAGATATTAAACAATGTTAACATTAAGGGTTTGTTAATAAAGATTAAAAAATAAATATTGATTTTTCCTTATTTCTAGTAAACTGGTAAAACATCTCAAAAAAAATACTGGCTACAATATCACAAAAATTTACAATGAAATCTTAAACTACTTACTTAAAATTATATACAGACCGCTTCAAGCTACTGCGAACATAGGGAGAATCAAGTCCAATTTACTCTCCGTGCCGTACGACCGAGGTGGATTCGAAGCACGCTGCAGTGTTATCTTTTGGAAATTCATTTTGTTTTTATTATTTTGTTTTATTTCTGCCTTGCTCGAGAAACAGATGGGTAAGTTCTTAATTGAAATAATACATTTTTAAAACTAAAAATGGATGTCTACGAAGTTGCCGAAAAAGTGCAGATGGTCAAATCGTCATAACCCAACACACGTTCGATATTGGTCGAAGGAAAATTTGCATTTGTATTTTGACGTAAGAACACAGTATCCCCAAAAACTAAATGTTTGGGGGGGGGGGTATTGTAGGTGAACACGTAATTGGGCCATTTTTTATTAACGGCAATTGCAATTTGAATGGTCCTAGATACTTGGATCTACTGCAGCAGCACATTATTCCAACTGCTAGGCAGTTGTTAGGTGTAAGATTTGGTGAAACATGGTTTCAACAAGATGTTTGTTCCGCTCACAATGTTGGCCTTGTTAGGGAATATCTTGATAATGTATTTCCTAATCGGGTTATAAGTACACGGGGAACTATTTTATGGCCAGCTCGATCTCCCGATCTTGCTCCTAATGACTTCTATCTGTTTTTGAAGAAGCTTTTCAAATTATCACCCCTAACATGCTTGGAAACGTTGGAAGGGGTTTTTATAGTAGGCTCGGATATTGTCTAGCCGAGCAAGGAGGACTTTTCGAACATTTGCTTTAATTTTTTTTTGACTGGGAGAATCTTTTTGGTTTTTAGAATGTATTATTTTATTTTGAGAACTTGCTTTTATTTTGTTTCTCCTTATTATTTTCATTGTAACACGTCGTCACTGATAAATCTGAGCAGTTGACAATAAAACGCTCTTATTTATCAGTGACAAAAAATAAGAAAATTACGTTATAAAAATTTGCGTATTTATTGACCAAATTTCGGTTTCATTGACTACGCTCCACACAGCACCGTGGTTAGAGGCGTACTAAATACAAGGCGAACGGCAGCGAATGACGATCGGAAGCCTGAGTGTTGGTTGCTTCTCTGATAGGCGTGCGGTGTCTCTGCATGTACGTACACTGGCCAATTAGACTTCTTTCGCCCTATGTTCGCAGTAGCTTGAAGCGGTCTGTATAGAAAGTTACAAACACATGGAAATGACAACAAGAAAAAGAAAAAAATATACTGATAAAATACATATATATTAAAATTAATATTAAAATTGGTTGTTTAGGAACTCTTGAATTGTATATTATATATTTATAAGAATTTTTGTTCTTTTTAAAACTCATGAATTATTGTTCTAATTTCGTAAAACTCCATGTGCAAAAGATGTACTTTTTTGTAATCGCTTTCCATCGCTCTGGCTTTCAGCTGATCCATATATGCTATTATCAAACTGTATCTCCCTCTATTCATTTATTTTTCTTGTCTTCTAGACCTATAACAACCTTGGATTTATAAACTGTTGGCGCATATCTGTCCCTAGCCGTTTTAGTTCCTGTTTCAGATTCAGATCAACTTTATGAAGGTTTATCCTGAGCGGGAGCGTCAGCACCAATGGTTGACAGTACCCTTTGAGTTTATAAATTGGGGCGATCGATTGGAGGTAATGTTTCCATGTTGTAATTTAATTGGTCAAAACTTGTACACACAGAGACTATCATGGCGTGAGTGTTCGAGCATTTGTATGTCTTTTAAATGGTTTTTATTGCTTGGTTGCGGAAGACACGAGGTAGTGATTTTTCCACAATGGTATTAACAATCCAAGGTTTTTACATCCGTGATTGCAGGTGGATGGTGCTTTCTTGACTTACATCCTGAAAGTTGAAACGTTCCTAGGATATTCATTCAGGACATCCCTGGGAAGTCTTGTGCAAATAGGGTGCACTTATGACAGAACATTCATGATGTCAAACCCAGGGTGACCAAAGCCTTTTTGTCAATTTTTTTTAGGATATTTAGGAAAAAAAACAAAAAATTTTAGGACAGTTTGAAAAAATTTTAGAATATTTTGTTATTTATAGACATAATATATTAAAACAAAAACTTTCAGTACAAAATCAACCTAAACCGTATTTAGTACTTATCTAAAACAGCTTATGGGTCATTCCACGTCAGATTTACAACCCATTTTTTAATTTCTTCGAAAAAATTTTCTCGCACTCTTTAGCGAAAAATAATTGACAGGTATTTTTTTCAAAATAATAATAATAAAAGTTGCGTTTTTGTATGAGCTCACCGGAAAAATTTTTGAAATATTTTTTTTTTGTTATTTAACTCATGTATTCTGCAATTTTTATAAAAAAATTGAACGTTTTTTAACTTGGACCAAATTTTTTTGTTTTTTTTGTTTGTAAATATTTAGAATCATGTTGGGAAGATTGTGTAAACATTTCAGAGTGGATCACGAAATACTTTACGAGATATTTCAATTATAACAGGCCTATCACAGGGCGTCCACTATAAAATTCTCTTATAATTGAAATATCTTCTCAAGGAGTTTTAGAAACAACAAATGACAGAAATCAAATTATTTCAGGTTAGGCTATGTTCAGTTAAAAATGGATGCAATCGAGAAATAATAATAACCCCATGCATCTTTGTTGGTTCTGGGTGCTAAAAAAGGACACCAATATTATCCGAGTACTAAAAAAAGACACCAACATTATCCGATGCCATCGTCTGTAATCGAAACAGAGGTTTAGTGAGCCCTACCACATTGGAGAAAAAGGATAGAATAAACTTTAAAAAATAATTAGAGAAATTTTTTTTATTTTAGTTAAAATTTAAGGACATTATAAAGGAATTTTTTGACAATTTTTACTTAAAATTTTAGGACGCAGTCAAAATTTTAGGATTTTAGGTCACCCTGCAAACTTGTTTAAATATTAAGAAACATTTAAAATATATTCACAAAAATTTTAAGAAATAGAGCAGTTGTGTTAAAACACCAATTTAATTGTTTGATTCACAGACATTTAAGGTATACCGTTATTCCTCATCAAGTACAGATTTTTTTTATCAGATTTTAAAAAGAAGACATCTTGGCTAGTGGAATCTTGTAAAACTTTATGAAACAACGTAAAAACTGACCAACTTTCATGAGAACCCATGCGTTTTTTTTACCTAGGCGCTCAGGAGTTGTTTGAAAGTAATCTTTTTATTTAAACAACGGACAGTGTAATTGATATTGTCGATATCACAAAGGCAAAAGGATTTTCAAAAGTCCCAAGTTTAAACCATAAGGATAAAGTAGCGTTTTATTGACGAATTTTATGTTAAAGAAATGAATGCTAAGAAATTTTTTCAACATACAAAGCTTAAATTGTTCCAAAAGGTGATAAATTTTATCTGTAAAATATTTCTGCAGGTTTAATAAACATGAAAATATCAATGGCCAACTTTTTTTTAATTTATTAAAATTTTGTGAACAAAAGGTTTGTTTAGGTTGTAGTAAATTTTAGGACTCGACGCCGCAAGCCCTCTCTTCAGGAATAACCGTTTCAGAGAACAGCACAAAAAGCTAGACAAAACCGACGCTGAATATGTTGATGTTTTGCACACAGATTCTAGTCCGGTAAGATGTATTAATTTTGCATAATTTATACAAATATAAAAAAAATAAAAAAATAATACGAAATTAATGCGGAAAAGAGTGTCTCAAAGATATCTTTGAAAACAAAACACTCAGGATTGCCACAAGATTTCTTAAATAAAATTCCCGACTTATTTTATTAAAAACCCGAAGTCATAGTGCCGCAGGCAATTTTTTGCAGTTTAAGCAAAAAATGGTGGGTTGGGATGGGATCTGGTCTCAATTCTAGATTCTCTGCCAGTCAAAAGGTAGCGCCGCAAGCGAAAATTTTAGTGAAATTTATATGTTTTTTCTTTATACTGGGACTTTTCATCCATAGTAGGATCAATGCCCAATGTAGCGAAGTATTTTTGCAGAGTTCAAGACAAGCACAAAATATCCATGGACCTAACCGGAATTCAAACCCGGGGCTTTTCGTGTAGCAGGCAGATACGCTACCCACTGCGCTACGGAAGCCGGCAAAAAAGTTATATGTGAATTTTATATACGAGGGAATCTCAACCAGATAATCAAAAATTTCTGAAAATTCAAGAATTTGTAGCAAATTTCTCGACTTTTGGCCGGATATTTCCCGAGCCCACCGAATTCCCAACTTTCTCCTGGATTTCAAGGATTGTCGCAACCCTGATAAACTCGTTTTTTTTTTCAAATTAATTATTATTCACGTTTTGTCTTTATTAAAAGGGAAAAAAGGGAAATAGATACTTATGGCACAAGTTTCGTAAACACAGTTTAAAATTAAATAAATAAAAATGAACAATGGATCTGGACATCTTCTCAAAAAGTAACTGAAAAATGTTTTTTTTTTTTGGTAAAATGACTTATGTTTAATTGTATTTTTTAGTTTGTTACCGACGGCTTTGGCTTATGGGAGCCCATCGGACATGTCGACTTTTTCCCCAATGGAGGACAGGAACAGCCCGGTTGTAGAGATCCCAGGAGCTCCATAGTGGTTACCCACTTAGGTAAGTAGGTAATTATTGTATTACTTATACATTAGGAATCAGAATAAGATCAGGGTTTAAAGTCCAGGTCAAAGAAATCTCGATAACTTTTCCAGGATCTCTCCATGACCAAATTTTAAAAGGTAAACTATCTTCCAAATATTTTAAAACCAAAACATTCTGGAAATCTGGTATGGACCTACTCATAATAAAAAATGTTGAAACTCTTGAAGTTTCCAATTTTATGGCTAAGGAATCCTGGATTTTTTCTTTAATAAAACGCATTTTCTTAAGCAGGTTCTTTTGAACGGGAGCGGGGAGTTTAGTAGTGTTGGGTAAAAAAACAAAAATAATTATTGATGTTTAAAAGTAACCGCGGATTCTCGTGTAAATATTATCTCAATTCTAGATTTGTTAAGAAAAGTTTTTGCAATTTAAGCAGCAAAAAACCCTTTAAACTTTTTGATCTCTTTTACGTTTTGTGTAAAAATGTCTAAAAAAATAGGTAGGGTTATTTGGCCAGTGGTATTGGGTTTGGATCTCAATTTTAGATTTGTTTCTAAAATTACTAAAAATACACTAAAAAAAATAATAGATGAAGTACTATTTTTATACGTTTGGAATGCCTGTTGTTTTTTTGTGAAATATTTTTAAGAAAGTGGATTGAGTTAATTGATATAACTTTTTTAATCAAAATAAGTTTTGTCCAGGTATTTCATGACTATTTACAAAATTCCATGGATTTTCCATGACTTTGCTTAAATTTAAAAATATCCATGACAATTTCATGACTTTTTGGAACCCAAAAAATTTTCCATGACATTTTAAGCGTTTCCAGAATCTCCAGGTGACTTTAAACCCTGAAGATGCTTTTATGTCTTAGATGAAGAACAAGGTATAATTCTTTTAAGGTTTATAGGTACCGTAGAATGGGGCGGCTTCGGACAATTTTTTAAGTTTTTTTGCCTTTTAAACCCTTTAACCAATTAACTTGAAATTTTCGCTCAAGGAACTTCATAGGGTCTTATCATGGTATCACTCGTTGGTTCAACTTTTTATCGTAAGTATTTTTTTTAAAGGCTGTCCAAAGTCACCTGCTAGTGTGGGGTGAATTCAAGTCAATTTACACGGTTTTAAATAAAGTGAGGAATCTTTATAACTAACTTCGGACAAAAATTAAATTTTAAAAAACTATTCTACGCTTATTTTTTAATCATTTTTGTGATTAAAACGTAAGTTTTAGTAAAAAAAATATGTTTTGTTATTTTAACAAGGTACAAATCATTTTAGACAACTAAATTATTTTTTTTTTAAAGAAAAACAGTTCTTATCCTAGACAGCCTTTAAGACAGTCTTTAAATTTAAGACTTTTTCTTTTCTTTTCTTTATCTTAAAAATAAATTGTAAGTACCCAAAGAACAGGAAAAAATACTTAAAAGTCTAAGTTTAATCAATGGTTACTATTAGTAACCATTGCTTTAATGTTACAAAAAAAACAACTCTTAACTTATAACAAATTTTTTTATTAAATTATTACACTCCCGCCTATCACCGTGATCTATATTGAGCCTTCTCAAATAAAAAACCACCCTGAATATTTTTTTCTAAACACCCTGCATAAAAAATGTTTTGTGTTGTTAAAATTGAATAAAAAATGTTTTGTGTTGTTAAAATGCCTGTCCGAATTTACACCCAAAACGACGTTATTCACTAATCACTATGTATAATAAAAAAAACAAAAAAAAAACTATTTTTTTTTGGAAAATGTTTCTGAGACATATAACTTTTAAATTTCCGAGCCGGAAATGCCCAGACTCTTACAATAAACTTTGTACAACAGTGACATCATAAAATAAAAAACTTACCGCAGCAGCTTGTTGCCTTTCCGAGGCAAACTTATAGGAACCAACCTGCGTTTTTATTTTTGTTATCTCGTGGTTGGTTTCCGTGTAAAACGTCCATTCATAAAGAAGAGAGAGTAATAAAACGATTTAAAACCCATTTTCTGGAGCGTACCATTGGGTAGGTGTTTTTAAAAAAAAATAGAAAAAAGAAAGCAGTTAAAAATATATATTATATTTTAAACTGATAGAGAAATTGTTTATTATGCGTATTTTGTTTTTGGTAAAAATATGTATTTTCTTGATGAAACTTGAGTAAATGAAGGTCACCCTGATGGCAAACAATGGCAAGACAAAAATGTGAAAAGTGCCCAAAAGGCATTCATGGGAGGTTGGTCGACAGGGATAAAGCCGCCATCAGGAAAGGGAAAACGTTTGATAATTGTCCATATTGGCAATGAAAAAGGGTTTGTAAAAGGAGGTCTTTTGGTCTTTCCGTCAAACCATACTGTCGATTATCACGAATGGCGATACATTTGAAGAATACTTTCAGCAAATGTTAGTCCTAATACCTCCTGGTTCAGTAATAGTAATGGACAACGCCAGTTACCACTCCAGAAACCTTGAAAAAGTACCAACCACAGCATGGATAAAAGCTGATATTTGTAAGAGGCTTACATAAAAAAACATAAATTTTCAGGCAGATGGTAAAAAAAGAACTACTATTATTGGTAAATAGTCACAAAGAAAAAATTCAATAAGAAAGTTGTCGATGATATGCCTCAAAAACGAAACAACAGTATTAAGACTGCCGCCTTACCATTGTGAACTTAATCCAATAGAATTAATATGGGCTCAAAGGAATAATACTACCTATAAATTAAACGATGTGAATTAGAAGAAAAAATATGGAAACTTGATTGTTTAATCGAAGAAACTGTGGAATCGTTAATTATTTCTTTCGGAGAAAATGAGAGTGATAATGAGAGCATTTACTGTTCTTCTGAATATGAGTAATTTTTTCTTATTTTATTTTTGACTGGTTTTAAAGAAACCTCCATTTCATTTTAATTATTTTTGTAGTTATAATAATTAACATTTTCTTCACTAATACCTATATACCACCGTACTTAAAATGTAAGTTTCCGACAATTTCGGCGCCTATGAGAATAGTTTATTGCTTGCCTTCTATTGTTCTCGGTTTTGGGTTCTATTGTATGCTCCGGTCGAACAGGGTGAGGTATATAAAAATAAAGGATTTTTACCTGAGTTACATTAGAAAATTTTTAAAAGAGAAGAAAAAGTTATTGATCATTCAGTACAAAATTTATCCAAATTTGCATTTTTATTACTCTCTTCTTTATGAACAGACTATGGTGGGGTCAAGTACACGCTGTCCGAAGTCACCCACCACGACCGGAGTCGCCCCGTTCTACGGTACACATGATTATTATTCCACTTTAAATGATAAAAATTAATTTTAACTAAAATAAAATTTTGCAGATTAATGCAGAAAAGTGTCACTTTTTGCACTGAGTTAGGTAAATAACTATTTTGTAACGTAATCATTTTTCTTTAGAGGGAACTCACAATCTCAACCGAGAAACAGCTTGCAGTCACATAAGAGCCTTCCAGCTATTTATCGAAACCTTAATGAACAAAGTTAAAAGAACACAAAATGAAACAACAAATATTTGCAGGTAAAGGAAAAAATGTTGACAATTGAATCAAAAAACGGTAATTTGTTTAATCCTTAGCCTTAAGGCTATAGGTTCTGCCCAGATTTTAAGTAAAAAAAAGTACAACTGGCAACGCCTTGTTCTTTAATTTTTTAATCTTTTGCCAGAGTGCACAGGGAAAACTAAACATCAGAATTAGCTGAAATTTTGCAGGGGTGATCATTTTTAAATGCCTAATGGTGCTGTCATCTATCCCAAAAGCCTCAAAATAATTGCGGTTTAGAACAAACTCGATTTACAAAAAAGAGAAATGCTCACAATTTCCTCTGGATTAGATTTTTCCTTTGTATATTTCCTTGCTTTAGCGAAAATAAAAACTAAGTTTCCTTTTTTCTAAAAGACTGTGCACTCCCGAAAAGAAAACCGATCAATCCATCACACTTCATTGAATTTGGGAGACACACGCAGTTCAAGTGTTGGCCGATAGACCACAGAATTTATACGAATCCAGGGTAACTGCAGGTGTTTTGTCAACAAACTTTAAATCGGGCCGCAGTGAGACAGAAGAGTATTTTTACATTTTCTGACAGAAAACCATTCGAGGTTATGTTTATCTTTCAAAAATGTGTTTTCAAAAACATTGTTCTAAAACAAATATGAAACCACTCCGCGTGTCGCCCTCCGAAAAAGGCCTAGCGCTGCGTGGGCATTTCCCGAGTCTATCAAAGAACCAAGAGAACTTTACTGCCTCGCTGGGATTACTAAGAATTCGCATAGAAGCATTCGGCGCCCATAACCCCACATAATTTTGTTTTTATTTTGATTCAACCATTTTTTTTAAATTTAAATTATTGCGGCATAGTTGTGCAATTATACTAGTGACATCTTGGAGTGCAAAGGATATAGATTTTAGAACCTCAGTTTCAAAAACACACGGATACTTGAGTACTAACAAAACAGGTCAGTAAAGCTCCATTTAGAGGTTGGAAAGACTTTTGCTAGTCGTTGACGCTCCTATTTAAAATAGAATAGGATTATTTCGTCTAGCGCCAGTAGCCGACCGAATAAGTAACCTAACCTCAAATTTTTGACCCGGTGCTAAAAAATCTCTGGTGCCCCACTGTGGATAAACATAAATAAAGTCTCCGCGTTGCCATCGAAAACAAATTCAATGACGTAAAATTTTGTAAAAAAATCAGGTCTACGAATTCCCGTACAGTGTTGCTAAAAACAATTCGCCAGATTGTAACTACTACCTTAAGTGAGCGGATATGTCAGACCTTTTCTAATACAAACCAATCAGCCTAATTTAAACTTCTCATTTTTTTCCTTTTTCTATAACGCTTCTTCCAATTATAGTTAATATAAAAAACTGATAGGAATATATAGGTATTTCATCGAAAGTAATAATTATATACTTAAGGTGTAATCTTTTAGGCTAATAACATTTTCCTGTCCAGGAGGCCTACAATCCTTTGAAAGAGGACACTGCTTCCCTCAAATTGCCGAAAAAACAAAAAATAACCCCGTTGGTCTTGATAAATCTTATCTAGACGACATTGGAGAATTTGGAGTGGACGGAAGAGGAAGGGGTGTTATGTATTTTAGTACTAGGGATGTGCCCCCTTATTGTGGTAAGAATTATTATTACCCATTTAATATTTACAAAAAAAAAATTATTGCATTATCGCGTCCGTACTACAATGAGGTTTTTCTACATTTTTGTACTTTTCCAACAACGCTCAAAAAATTTTTACAGGCAACCAACTTTGAAAAGTTCTTAGGTTGTGGCTTTACACCTATTCCTAACTTGAGTTTAGTTCATAGTAGAGGCCCTTTATACATTTGACAGTTGTTACAACAGGTCTCTTTCTAGTTTTTTTTTTATATTTGCATGTAAAACCGATTTTATGAAATGGACTGATGTTTTGTTTTTTCTTTTTATAATTTCTCAAGACAGTTTTTGAATGATGATGACTTTTTTTGGTTGGTAAAATATGTCAAACTTTGACAAAAAAAATCAGTAAGGTTCACGGGAGATTTAAAAAATGTCAATAGTAGGTAAAATAGAAAAAAATATTATATTATTGATCTATCTTTTATACCTCCTTTCCTTATAAAATAATAACAATATATATATAATATTATTTAAATTTAACTAATCTTACTTACCTCGCAAATTCGACTATTTGCCAGTTTGCCAAATGTATGATCTCTTTCCATTTTTCTTGCGTTTCTTTTTTCATTGAATAATGAAACAATACAAGGTCGTAGGCGGGACTATTTTTACAGTTTCTTATACCGCAATATTAGATTTTTAAACCGCATATAAATAATCAAATTTGAAATTTGATGTACCCAGAGACAACATAATAACTTGATGTACCTACGTTTACTAATCAAAAATGTGACATTGACAAAATTATTTATTTCCAATGGTTGCCAACACACAAAAAAAATTATCAACATTTCGCTAACAACTGTCAAAAAAACTTTACCCCTATATTTTAAATAGGGAAAGTATATCGACTGATACCTTGTTTTGAAGATCTTTGAAATGCCTTAACAAAAGTGTAAACATTTTTTAAATCTAGCAATTGGTAATATAAGGATAAAGTTTACCCCTCGAAGAAGGTACGTGCTACAAAAATTTCAAGATAACCAACCCCCTCGTGTCTAAGGATTTTTCCAAAATTAGACTCTGTTTCGTTTTCGTTGGTACCACAAACTATGTCTATTATGTATGTCTGTATGTATGTATACACAGGGTATCCCAATGGGCACTTTTGGGGGGTTTAAGGTACTTCCAGGCGAGATAGAGAAGCTTGATTTTCAAGAGAAGATCGAAGATGAAAACTGCATCTTCATATTATTATGTCAAGACATTTATACAAGCTACGGGGGGGTTTTCAAAAGTCTGCATTTTGAGAGAGGGTATGTAACTTCTTTTAACAAATAATAATAATAATAATTTTCAGACTTTTTCCGCCGTCTTTAGTTTCCAAGATATAAGCCAAAGATAGTATAATTTTTGAATTTGTGATAAAATTTCCTTTCACAATATAGCATATTTGATGATTTCGTTGGGCAGTTTTTTAGATATTTAATATTTTCCATTTCTGTCTAGTGTCCTGTGACTTTATTTTGATAGCTTCACAGTATATTAGCTGTCATGAAATTTCTGCAAATAGGCCATATTATGAGAAAAGTCAAAATTGCTTCCTGTCATGGTCTGCTTTTTAAAACTACAAGGCTTTCATTTAAATGTAACGTTATTATTATAGAAGCACGTTTCAAGTGATAGGTAATAAATTTTAAAAAAAGAAGATATTTAGTTAGTACGACATGAAAACATACTATAATTATTACAGTAGGCCATGACAGCAATGCAATAAGTCATTGACAGAATGGTTTGACTATGCCACGGCATACTAGACAGAAATGCAAAATATTAAATATCTCGAAAACGACTCTACCAAACTATCACAGCTATATTGATTAAAAGGAAATTTCATTACAAATTCAAAAATTAAATAAAATATGGGATGTTCCATAAAAAAAATACTAACTTTGGCTTATATATTGGAAACTAAAGACGGTGGAAAAAATCTGAAAAGATAGTTAAATTCTTTGTCAAAAAGTCTACAAAAAAGCTCTTTACATCAAAATTAAATTTTCAATAATAACGAACTTATAGACCCTCTCCCAAAATGCAAACTTTTCAAATCCCCCCCGTGGCTTGTAAACGGCTTGACATATCAAAATGCGGTTTTCATCGTCGAACTGCTCTTGAAAATCGAGCCTCGTAAGTGACTAAGTGAGAAAAATATATTTTTCCATTAAGTGATCGCCAAAAACAACTTAGGGAACTTTACTTCGCGGTTGTAGAGAAATACAATTGATGAAGTTTTTACTAATTGCAAAACTTAGCCGAAAGCATTTGTTGTTTCATAAAAACTCGCCTAGGTACCATGCTTAATATACAATACAGGGGGAGTTTGGAATATCAACGATTTGCTAATCGGTTGCATCAAACAAGTTCTTGAAAAGTTCTAACGCCATCACACGCGTACTTCTGAATTTCCGATGCAACCGACTGATGCCAACTTGGAGGAATAACGATGCCAACAATGGCCATCGACCCCCGGAGGCAATGAGCGTTGATGGATGGATTAAAATATACCCTCAATTTTTATTTTTAAAAAAAATGACGTTTTCGAGAGTAATGAAAGAAAAATGTTTCGTCGATTCATAAATGGTGTGGATTCCCAAATAGCCCTAAATTTGTTGAGAGATGACGATTCATTCAGTTTAGGTAATGGACAACTGATGTCAGGCGAGTCGCACTCGGGTCCTTCGTTTTTCGATTGGCCTCATCACTGATGCCTGTCAAAATCATATGCTTAGCTATTGTTGGAATCGGTGGAAATGGGTAGATGGATATCCGATTGGATTAAAAACCCTACATACAATTATTTTTCTTGCAAAAAATACAGGCCAACTTTTGGTATGTTTAGATTAACCGCGTACATTTTCGTTAAGGGTGAATTTGAATAAAAAATGCGCTTCTTCCAATTAGTTAATCTAAAAAACTGTTAATCAAATTTGTATCAAATTTTGTACGGTGAAAGTTTAAAGAATTATACCGGAACCATTCGCGTGATTTTGCATAATTTTAAGTTTTTTACATAATTTTACATATCCTAAAAATGTTTAATTCACGGTAAAAATGATCGATTATTTAAAAAAATAAATAAAAACAACCCAGCAAACACATCTGTTACATTAACATAGTATTTACGTAAATCTAAAATAAAAAAATTACATAAAAAGTTTTCATAAAATTTACGTAGTAACTACATTACATAACTTGTTTCTTTAATAACATCATATTTACGTAATAAGAAAGGAACTTTGTGCATGGCATTATGCATAACATGGAAGTTACGTTTTACCTTGTTGTGACGTTAGAAGTATATATATTTTATATACACAATATGACTTTAATTTTACATAAATGTTACATTCCAATACGTAATATTTATATAACATTTATGCAATAAAGAGTACATAATTTTCGTGACGTCAAGTTTACCTTAATCTTACTTGTAAGAGAAATAAATATTATGTAAAAATATTTACCTCCATTTTACTTTTTGATTTACTTTCTTATTATTTACGTTATTTTAATTACATATTATTTATGTAAAAGGTGGGGAACTTGGTGTATGGCATAATGCAGAACATGGAAGTTACTTTTTACCGTGTTGTGACTTCCAGTTTACATAGAATTTATGTAACAAAGTAATCATGTGATGTAACTTTTACGTAATATTTATGTAACGGTGTTTACTGGGAAGATATATATATTTTTGAAAAACGACGCGAGTGGTCTGTGGGGGATACCAGAAGCCTCCGCTGTACAAAATTTTGTTAATTTTTGACGTTCGATTTATCTGTTTAACTAAAAAAACTGTTTTTAGAATTCAAATTGACTCTTAAAGCTTGATTTTTTAGGAACACAACTTCAAGCTTCAATTCACATTTCGCAAAAGACTGGTTCTGCAAGAGGCATACTCAAGATGGATCTGTTTTATTTGGGACATACTGTCACTTTTCAAATTAAAATCGAGTAAGTGGAGTATACGTTACTTACTTTCAATAAAAGACGATTTTTTTTTAGTTTTTTCTTTCAGCAATAACTTCAAAACGGCTTAACTGCTACTAACCACAACTTTTACGAAAAAACTGTAGGGGAAAGTGTTCATCCTAGGGTCGCGTTTTTTTAAAGTCCTGTCAAAAATGCCCGTTTTTGAATAAAAAATACATTTTGGTAGCATTACGCAAGTTTTAGATTAAAGATTAATTAGATTACAAAAAATCAACCCATTTTTTACCCACAGCAATACAATTTAATTTTTTTGTTTTTCTTAAAATTGTCCCTAGGTTCAACATCTCTATGTAGGGACAAACGGTGTTTTACCTAGGGACATTAACACTCGTGTTAAAATTATTTATTAATTAATTTTTATTAAAGTACATTATTATTTATTATCAAATAAAAAGGACTGTTCATCCAGTCATTCATGGCCCCACTGTAATAGGATTTAAAAGAACCATACACAGATTTATCTAGTGGCTGCATTTTATGTGAACAATGTGGGGGCAGCGTTATTACTGATATGTGATGTTTCTTACATTTTTTGATAATCTCTGGAGAATAGTGACTTTCGTGGTTATCCAAAATTAGGATTTGAGAGTTTTTTTGACCCGCCTGATATCCCGTATTTTAAAGATGCCTTTCTTAATGATAAGTGTTTTTGTACTACTTCCAAAACTGCGACCTCCATGCCCGTTGGACTCGGACAATTTCGTTTTTCCCAACAATTTTATGTTAATCTAAAGAAAATATGTAATTAGCAAGAAAATATCTAAGAATTATATGTAAGGTTGTACCTAGGGACTGCCTCTAGGTACAACACCGCTTAATGTCCCCAGGTACGTAGTGTGTAGTATTTTTTGAAATAGTATAAAAATATTATAACCTTTAAAAAAAAATTCTGCTTTTTTTACTTTACTTACTACTTTACTTATTTAAATGTAGCAAAAGTCTTACCAATTACACTTGCGAAAACAAACAGCTTCGAAAAATCGTCAAAATAATTACTTTTCCCGCACTAAAACACAATGCGGTTCACCGCTACTTTATTCCACGGCCATTTCCATTTGTCTTTAGTTCAGTTACTGGAATATCGGCATGGGTCATAGTGTTAAGACGATTGGCCTACTTTATGGTCAAACAGGCCAAAAAACATTAGTGTCCCTAGGTACACGGTGTCCCTAGGTTGAGCACTTTCCAATACTTATAAAAACGGTATATATGATTTAAATCAAACAAATATGGTCTTTCTCTACTAAATTTTATTTCTTAATATCAAAAACCGGACCCGTTTCGGCAGTTTAGACTACCATCATCAGGGGGTTCTGAAAAAACCCAAAGAAAAAATAGACTATGAAAAGTTGTAGCAAAGAGTGAAGTTACTTATCCTTTTATTTAAGTGTTTTTTTATTATTATATATTTTATACAAAGGATTGATTAATTGAAAAATAATTAATTTAAAAATAATTAATCAATCCTTTGTATAAAATATATAATAATAAAAAAACACTTAAATAAAAGGATAAGTAACTTCACTCTTTGCTACAACTTTTCATACCATGGAGACCATATTTATTTTATTTAATTATCAACTCCACCATCATGGACTACAATTTGGTATATGCTTTAACGTTAGAAAATTTAAAAAATAAACCGAAAGAAAAAATGGATTTTACATAAAAAATAAGAATTATTTTATTTTTTAATTAATTAATTATCTAATTAATAATAATTAATAAAAACCACATGTCAAAATGTCAAACCATTTTTGAACTACGGAGGCATTTTGAAAAATATGCGTTTAGAATTTGCCTTATAACTTTTTAATTAAGGAAAAATTATTTTTAGAGTAAATTGCTTTTTTATAGATAATTTAAAGCCGAATTTATTTGTCAAGGGGATTAGGGTGTTTTGGGTATCTCTAAGAGAGATAAATGATTATTAGGGACTTATCGGTATATAAAGTCGGCATAGCCTGACTTTAATAAAGTCGGCACTATTTTTGACAGTTCCGCACGAAGGTTAAAAGGTTTCTACATTTTTGTCATATAAACATGTCATCTAAACATGCAAAGTATTGTGCCATCCATAAAGTTGACAAATTAAAAGTTAATGCTATGCCTCCGATATTTAATAGGCCTTCCATCTACTCGCGTTTTAGTGAGCTTTGAACGTATGTGGCAGCCATTTTGACAATTAATTAATGTAATAACTGTCAACAGTGTCAAAAATGGCGGCGGAATACGTGTAAAATGGTACTAAAACGGAAGGTGTTGGCTAGCCTCCATGTCGGAGGTATCGGTTAATGCCATCTTTTATTAAAGGTTGCCACAAACATTATAAAAGTCGACATTATTTTGATAGATGTTAAGATAACAACAATGTCAGAATCCTTTTAAACTTCGTGCGGAATTGTTAAAAATAGTGCCGAATTTATCTGTAACGTTCAGTTTTTGAGATATAACACTAAGATGGTTGGTTTTTGTTTAATAATCTAGAAACTGCAAATATACTACAAACTTTGGAAGCCCAAATTGTGTTTATCTTGGTTGTCTTCAACTCTGCCAAATAACTATTTCCTTATTCCGGGAAAAAAGGTGCAATATTACTCAGAATATGATTACCTAGTTTTTATACAAAACATATACAATTAAATTGTTTGTTAAATTAGTAGGGTTTTGCAATTAAATATGGTGGGAGATATACTAAGAGTATGGAAAGAGTCAATTTTCTTGCATTATCTTCTTTAACTCAGAAAATTATAATGCGGTAAGATTCCTAAGATTTTAATTAGTGGTTGTTGTCAAATCAAAGAAATAAGAAAGATATTATTGAAAAGGAATTTTTTCTCGAAATCTTCCCTGATGCTAGCATATCAGGCTGGAGAATAATTTCTGAAAATATAAATCCAGTTTAAACATTCAGATAAGGCATCAAGAAGATAGGTAACTAAAAAACTTAAAAATTCAGTATTTGATCTACTTGCCAGCGACAGTGCTAAGTGCAAGTGCTTTTATGCTTGGAAAATGGATCCAGATCGAGAGGGATCCCTAACCCCCTGTAACAATGACTTACACTGGTGGTAGAAATCTTAACAAACGAGCTTTCAGATTAAAAGATGTACAGGATTCGACTGCAAACATGATGGTAGTCTCAATATCTCAGTTCACACTCACACAATATGAGGTTACATAAAATGACCTATTTTTTACTCGATTTTTAAAATCATTTGCTTTAAAATGGTGTATCGCACATAATGTTTTATGTGTAGTTTTTTTAATACCTATTTTTATTTTGTTTATATTTTATTTTTTTTATTATTTAATTATAATTTTTATTGTATACCTTTTACAAGAAACGACAACAAAATATAAAAATAAAAAAAAAAAATGAACATATAAAAGTATAAAAAATAACATTATAAGTGCAATACACCGTTTTAAAGGAATGACGCTGAATATAAAAATCAAGTAAAAAGTAGGTCATCCAATAAGAAAAATACCAACTTAGTGTTATATCTCAAAAACAGAACGTTACAGATAAAATTCAGTTTCACCAATAAATTCTACTTTAAATTATCTATAAAAAATAAATTTACACCAAAAATAAATTTTCATTAATATAAATCCTCGTACTTTAATTTTTATAATTGTAGAATCGAGAGCATGTAGAATTTAATTAGCTTTAATTAGTCGAAAGACATAAAAAAATCATAAAAGCTTCGTTTTTCCGTTGTATGATAAGCTGTTCATACAACGGTTTTTCTAATATATAAATAACGAACCCCACACGAAATACATTGGAAAAATGGACTTCACCTGAATGTAACTTTGACATTTGATAGTACTAATCATGGTTTAAGAGATATGCAACTTTTATCGAAATTGTATGTCTAGTTCTTGAGATATTGGGGGTCAAAGTTCGGAAAAACGCATTTCAGTGGTAACTTTGCTGACAAAAAAGAACTATTTCTCAAGTGAAATAGTGACAGGTAGACAGACCGAATCCAATTTTTTTTCTATGTGACAGGTATAAATGAATTTATGGTGTTGAAGGATGGTTCATATTCACCAACTACTAAATAATTCCAGAAAACAATAAATATTTTAAAAGGTACCAAGTCATTGACGATTTATTGCGTCATATTAAACGGGCTCTACACTAAAAATTAAATATTTTTTCTTGGTAAGATATTAATGACCATTTTGAAATTGTGTAATATTTTACCGAAAAAAAATATTTAACTCTAAAGCTTATAATTTATTTTTACCTAAAACGTAGTACCTATACAAATTCAGAAATTTATTTCTCCAAATAGAATCTATTTTAGTTTAAATCAATAGTGCCTGGTGCAAATAAACCTAGGTAGGAAACCGGTATTTTTGAAACACGTATTACTTTTTTGGTTCCAGGTGGAAAAAAATTATTCTTAATAAATTATTTTTTTTTTAAATTATAGCAGTACACCACTAATAAAAGAGAGATAGTGCTAACTAAAGCTATCTCATTCCCCCTTTTTTTAAACTGGCCACAGTAACCACTATTGCTAAATGATGGTTAGTTCTTATATGGGGTGTGTTCAAAAAAATATAATTTTTTTAATATGCATTTGACATTAGTTTAGAAGGAAAAATGAAATATGCACCGGGATTCTTCTATCTGCATATATTTTAGATAGTTGAAATAGGATCAGTTCATTTTTTGCCCATGCTTTGTACGGTACAATTTTTTGAAGTTTGACTGTTTTTCATCGCTTTAAAAACTCGACATGATTCAGATCTTTGAGCAATTTTGTCCCACTTAATTTTTAGCATGAAAAGTTAGTGATAGAAAGTCTTTGTTTTACTACGGGCTCCATTGAAAAAAAAGAAAAAAATATTCAACGTTTTTTGAATATTGACTTGTTTTTTCTGTGGTCAGTGAGTGAGTAAGTCAATTTTCACAATATTTTACTCAAATGATACTATGACAATTACGTACTATTTGTATGAGTTTGACGTACATTCTATGTGTGGTTTTTGAACTATGAATTTTTGAAGTTAAAATAAAAATATTTTTTTGAATGTTCATGCGATAAAACAAAAACAGCTGACTGATTAATTTGAATTTAAATGGGCTGAAACAGTGACCACAAGCGGGTCTACTGTGGCTTACTCAATCATCCCTTTATAATAAAAAATAGAGTTGGTTATGTCAAGTTGCTAGCCAAAAAAAAAAGATGTTGTTTATTTTTGTTTGATGGCAGGCGATTTTTACAACTTGATATCATCTACTTGGTACGATTTTTCTAGTTTTTCTTTGTAAAAATGCCTTTCAATAATCGCATTTAGTGTTATTGTTATGGATTATACGATGCACGATTTTTGGGGAGTATAAATGACGGAGAACAATTTGAAATTAAACGTCAAATTGCGATTCAGAGAAGAGAAAACCTACACACCACCACAGGATTATCTTTTTTTTTGGCTGGAAACTTGACATAGCCATCTCTGTTTTTATTATAAAGGGATGATTGAGTAAGCCACAGTAGACCCGTTTGTGGTCACAGTGGTCACTGTTTCAGCCCATTCACATTCAAATTAATCAGTCAGCTGTTTTGTTTTATCGCATAAACATACAAAAAATACTTTTCTTTTAACTTCAAAAATTCATAGTTCAAAAATTAGACATAGAAAGTTGGCCAAACTCAAACAAATAGTACGTACCTGTCATAGTATCATTTGAGTAAAATATTGCGAAAATTGACTAACTCACTAACCACAGAAAAAAAAGTAAATATTCAAAAAACGTTGAACTAAAAAATTTTTTTTAATGGACCCCGTAGTAAAACAAAGACTTCCTGTCACCAACTTTTCATGCTAAAAATGAATACGAAGATCGTGTTAACAATGGCAAATAGTAGATATAGAATAGGTTTTGAAAGTTGGAAAAAATTGCTCAAAGATCTGAACCATGTCGAGTTTTTAAAGCGATGAAAAACAGTAAAACTTCAAAAATTGTACCGTGAAAAGCATGGGCAAAAAATGATGCGATCCTATTTCAACTATCTAAAATAGATGCCGAAAGAAGAATCCTGGTGCATGTATGGTTTTTTCTTTCAAACTAATGTCAAATGAATATTAAAAAAAAAATTTTGAACACACCCCGTATAAGAACTAGCCATCTTTTAGCAGTAGTGGTTATTTGGTGATTATGAACCATCCTTCAACAATACAAGTTCATTTATACCTGTCACTATTTCAGCTGAGAAATAGTTATTTTTTGTTAGCAAAGTTACCACTGCAACGCGTTTTTCCGAACTTTGACCCCCAATATCTCAAGAACTAGACATACAATTTCGATAAAAGTTTCACATCTCTTAAACCATGATTATTACTATCGAATGTCAAAATTACATCAAATTCGGGTTTTTTTACTTCCTAAAATACTAGCTATTTTGCGCTCTTTTGTAGCTGCGGCGGCGCAGCGCCCTTTAAGGTTTTATAATCATAAGACCCTCTAAACTACCAATAACGAATATTTTCTGTTTCTTAGGTTACTAGATTTTGTAATGACAGGCTCAATAATGAACAGTTTGGCAGTAGCGGAATTTAACTCTTTAGAGCCGGAAAAAGTTAAAATAATCAAGGCTAAAATCAGTTATTTGGATTTAGAACTTGAGGAGAACAGGAATAAGACCACTTATGGCCCAACGTTGTATTTGGACAAAGTGGTAGTTAGGGATATGTATGGAAATAGGTAAATAATAAGATATTGGATCCATCCATTCCTAGCTAAAAATAACAGAAAGAAAACAAATTTTACCTTTAGTTACTGCAAGGTGTGGAGTTTCACGTTGAATTTTTTGTCGATGATGTCCGTCAAACGAAATAAACGAAGTCACTTTATACCTTAACTCCCAAAACGTTAATTTTACCGCACAGGGTGTGGACACATTCCTATTTACAGTTTATTGATTTTCAGTGATTTTGACGATATTATTCCAAAAATATGAAGTAGAAGGTCAAATTGTCAAACTGTTGTCATTTTTTATTTACTCATAAAAAAACCCTAAAATCGATATTGAACACAATAGAGATATTTGATTTAGTTTCTTTTTCTCCTTTAAAAATTGAATTGTTGACATTTTAAAAGCCAATATCTTGAAAGCTAGTAAGGTAACCTTATGACAATGACAATGAATTCAAATATGAAATCAAAATGTCGAAAACAAAAGTCTATGTTTTGATGATTATATATTTTTTTTTAGACTAGACCAACTTTTTTATTCATGAAAATATCTTCGTGGTGTTACTTTCATTTTTGTAGTTTTTAAACTAGAATTTAATTACTAAATCAGATTCCATGAGTCACTTTTAGTTTTTGAGATATAACACAAAATTCGTAGTTTTTTTTATGGAACACCCCATTTTTTACATATATTAAATGCTTTTTTATTTTCTTTCAAAACGATGTGCCTCTCGAAAATCGGAAAAATAGTTGTCGAGTTATTAAATATTTTCCATAAATCATATGGTAGGCTGGAATAAAAGTGGCACGCCACATTATTAAAAAAATCTAGAGTGCCATGGTTGTCAATCTGAGATGATAAATAGTAGTTTTAACAACTATAGCGGCTAAAATAGTGCTTTTTTTACAAGCGTTGGTTAAAATATCGAGCGCACCGAGATATTTAAAAACGAGTAAAAAAAAGCACAGTTTAGCCGCCAGTTGTTAACACTATTTCTTTATAAAAAAAATCCAAGAAAAACATGAAAATACTTTTAAAAATCTCGAACGAAGAGAACTTTTCGCAACACACGATCTTTACACTATAAATAAAGGCGGCTGGTAAATGAAATAACAATCGTTTCCATAGCGATGTGTCTTACTCGGTGACGTTCATTGTTGCGACATTAATCTTTGACAATTTGATATTTTTAAATGATTTTTTCTTAAATACTTGGTCAAAACTGGCGGAAATGGCTTAATTCTTAGGCAAGAATAGTTACATTTAAAAAAAAAAATATAACTATTTTCCGCTATTTCTCTTTAACTTTGGGTAAAAAACGTCCACCTGACTCTCTACCGTCTTACGTAACACGTGCGTAAAGTAACTGTTCCGCCCTTGATTTCTGGCCAAACTCCGCTGACGCGTCGTTTGTCCATCTGAAATCGCGTGCGGAAAAGTGGCACTTTTCGCACTAGTTAGGTAAACTACTATGTTACGAACACGTAGGTAATAAATTATATCTTTATTGCCTACATGGTTACGAAGAAATAATAATAGTTGACATAACAAGCATGTTATGATGGTCATTAAACGCAAAGATGAAGTTTGAGATGCGAGCCGCAGGCGAGTGTTTTAAATTATCTGAGCGTGTAATGACCATAACATACGAGTTAGTTTACGATACTTTAACTACGACCAATGAAAATGTCATCATAAATATCAGAAATTATTAAAAATATCAAACACTCTTAAGTCAACAACCTTCATAACCTGAAGTTTCAATGACGTTCTATCTAAAACGTCAAAACAAATACGGTTATACTAAGCGACTTTTCATATATCTTTTTAAAAACAAGGTTTTTTTTCCTTAAAAATGCGTAATATGTCAATTTACCGGGACTTATTTTTGGTTAGGTACTAAAATTATTTTGGATTTATTTACGTTTAATAAATATTTATTGTCTTAAAAATATAGAAAAATAATTCACATTTTTGCATCAATTAGTGCTCTTATAAAATAAAGTTTCTTCGCTTGTCACGCTATTTTGTGGTTTACGTGTAAGCTTTATTAAAATCGTGTTGAGATGGTCTTAAAATTAGTATTATTCGTTGGTCGCAGTAAAAAACTCAAGGTCTACTATTATATCAATAATAAATCATTATACCTATTTTATATGCTCAGATTGTCAATCAAGGCACTATAGATTTTTTTAACAATGCCTTTATCGCATCCTACTATATGATTTATAGAAAATATTTAATAACTCGAAAACTATTTATCCGATTTTTGAAAGAGGCACATCGTTTTGAAGGAAATTAAAAAGTAATTCAAGAAATAAAAAAAAAACAACTTTCTGTTATATCCCAAAAACTAAAGTGACTCATGAAATCTGATTTGGTAATTAAATTCTAGGTTAAAAACTCTACAAAAATGCAATTAACACTACGAAGATATTTTCATAAATAAAAGTTATAGGCCTATCTCCTCCAGAAGTACCCGAAACCTCCCAAAACCATCGAATTTTGGACACTGTAGACATGTATGTATAGTCGAAATTATATCCATTTGTAATGACGTCATACTGACGGCCAAAAAGGTACATCTCAGTCCAAATTCTCCGGACCAATTTCAATATGGCGGCTGACAATTAAACACAGAAGCTAAATGGAACTGTCATTGTCAGTGTCAAAAAACTGGTCCGCAGCAATTTGGAATGGAGTGTATTTCCGTAATATTTATTTTGACAACACTGACAAATTTATGTTATTGATTGACACTGACGAAAACGCTGTTTGAAATATATAGGGTGATTCACGACGAAATGCAAATATTTTAATGGTAAGTATTACAGGCCAGGGGCAACTCATATCCAATGAGTAGAGTGAGTTAGAGTCTTTTTGTAAAATATACAGTGTAATTTATGAAAATATTGCAAAAATAAAAACGGACATATGTCGGAAACAAATAAACGTATTAACTTGAAATTTGGCACACATAAGGAGCCCCAAAAGCCACTTCTACCAATGTATGAAAAAAATCCAGGTCCGGACTAAAGAAAATTTGGTATCATATATTTTTGTTAAAAACAACACCCTGTATACTGCAATTTGCAAATTTTGGTATTACCACGTAAAAGCTAAAGAATGGTGCTTTTCTGTGTATTTAGATTGTATTTAACGCGTTAAGTCCAAAATTTTTATAGAAAAAATACAAATTCCAATCCTGAGATATTAGGGTTACAAACAATATCACGTTTTAAATTACTTAAAAAGTATTTTTAGGATAAAACTAATTTAGGCATAAATAAATCAACAACCACCCTACCCAAGAAAAAAAATCAGGCTTGTACAGGGCCGGGCTAATATTTTTTAATTTATTTTTATAAAATATACAAACACATACTTTTAATTTATTAATAAACCCGATTTTAATTTGAATTCCGTTTTCGGAATTGATTTGAAGTCGTAGTCAAATCGTTAAAATTTTAGGCCCGGACTAATATTTATTTGGTTTTATTTGTCCTTATTGGAAAACAACATTTGTTTGGACTTCATTTGGAGATGTTGGTATCACAACATACAAGGCAAAGGATGTTGCTATAAATATTTTTTTAAATTGATTATCATCTACAAAACCGTCCCAAGATTACAACCAGGGGATAATGTACAGGGTGATCTACCATAAATGCCATAGCCATTTTTCTCCGTTATTATGCATGCTATAAAAAAAAATTTGAAATCAGAAGAAACCGAGGAATTTAGAAATTCGATAAAATATAGTATGTTTTATTTAAAATAAGAAACCTTGTGTCAAAATTTGACATTTGCAATGACACTTGTCAACTTTGGCATAGATATTCTAAAAAGCTGGAAAAAGTTATACAGCTTTTATACCAAACACTTTTTAAAGCATGCCTAATAACAAAGAAAAGTGGCGGTGGCATTTATGGTAGATCACCCTGTACATTATCCCTTGGTTGTAATCTTTACACGGTTTTGTAGATGATGATCAATTAAAAAAATATTTATAACAACATTCTTTGCCTTGTATGTTGTGATATAAAAATCTCCAAATGAAGTACAAAAAATGTTGTGTTCCAATAAGGACAAATAAAATAAAATAAATATTAGTCCGGGCCTGAAATTTTAATGATTTGACTACGATTTCAAACCAAATCCGAAAACGGATGTCAAAATAAATTTAAAACAAAATCAGGCCCTGTAGCTGCCTGTTTTTTGCTTGTGTAGGGTGGGTGTTGATTTATTTATACTTAAATTAGTTTTAACCTAAAAATACGATTTTAGTAATTTAGAACTTATATTGTTTGTAACCCTAATATCTCAGGATCGGAATCTGGATTTTTCAATTTTTTTTTATAAGAAACTGAGACTTAGCGCTTTAAATACAATCTAAGAGTATTTTACCATCCTTTAGCTTTTACGTCGTAACACCAAAATTTGCAAATTGCAGTATACAGGCTGTTGTTTTTAACAAAAATATATAATACAAATTTTTTTTAGTCCGGACCTGAAATTTTATTTTTTTTATTCATTGGTAAAAGTGGCTCCTTATGTGTGCCAAATTTAAAGGAAATACGTTTATTGGTTTCCGAGATATGTCCGTTTTTATTTTTGCAATATTTTCATAAATCACACTGTATATTTCACAAAGTCTCAAAAAAAAAATTAGGATTGGATATGAGTTGCCCCTGGCCTGTAATACTTACCATTAAATTATTTGTATTTAGTCGTAAATCACCCTGTATAATAAAAAAAAATCGTTATTACAAATAGGTATAAATCCAACTATATTGATTGAACCCACACCTCAATGTCGTAGGTGTCGATTAAACTGAACAGAAAATAACTTTTTTAACTTTTTTTTATTTTTAGTTGGCAATACTGCAAAAAAGACACTCAACTTCGAGATGTAAATGGAACACATCACGAACTACTTACTGTAAGTTTAGATAGTAAGCTTTGCTAAACAAATGTGTGGACTGTGATAGCGTTTTCGATCTACACTGCTCTCAGATCCCCTCAACCAGAGCTGTGACGTCACAAATCTGTCCGGGAGTGATCTGAGGGCGATTCCTAATCCGAATACGAGCATCCGACTCGTTTACGCTCTAATAATAGTTTACATAACAAGCATTTTATGATGGTCATTACACGCGAAGATGAAGTTTGAGACGCGAGCCAAAGGCGAGTGTCTTAATTCATTTGATCGTGTAATGAATATAACATGCGAGTTTGTGTACTATACCTACGACCAATGAAAATGTCATTGTAAATATAAAAAAAGATTGAAAATACCAGATCTAGACACTCTTTTAAGTTTATTATTTATGCAACATTACCGTTTCTAAAAATATTAAAACAAGATTGTGACATTCAAGCTTTTAAAAATTTTATAAAATTTACATATTTGAGTTTTAAAAATTTCAGATTTTTTTTGGAATTTTGAAAATGTTTATATTTTTGAAAAATTTAAGAAACATTATTTTTTTTTGAATGTTACGAATTTTTGAAAATTTTGTTTTTTTTTGGAATTTTAAACGTTTAAATATTTGAAAAAAAATTTAATAAATATCTATTTTCTTAAAAATATACAAAAATAATTTACATTTTTGCGTCAATCAGTGTCCTTATGAAAGAAAGTTTTATCGCACGATTTTCGTCTAAGCTTCCCCAGTAAACATGCTGGCTACGGGACGCAGTGAACGACACTCCGGGGGATGGTTGGGCCACACTTCGCTAGTAAAAGCCTTTTGATTGATACCCGGTGATACCCCGGCACATTTTTTAAGCAAAGGCCGTATAATGACCCGCAGTCACTCCACCGAAGTTTGTAGAAAGCCTATTGTTGGCCCACTGAGTAAGATTTGGACATTTTTTTGACCGGGCAGTAGACAAAAGGCCTGTAACCATTTTCTGACATATATTTACATAGCAACTTAAAGACCAAGAGTATATGCTGGCCCGACGTTAGTTTCCCAGCTGTATTACTTTTTATTCAAAATTGCTATTGGACAATCAAAACTATATAACACAACTCAAAATTATAGGTAACAACTGTTGAGCTCTTAAAAGAGGTAAAATCGAAGTTTTTTGTTGCCGTACTTTTATTTTTAGAAAGGAGGATTTTCTTCATATTTTTTATAATCTATTTTTAAAAGGACTAGGTACCATTTTGCTTGTTTACCCTTTCCACTTTTTTAGTTTTCATGTTCCATTGAAGAACTGCAACACTTAAGCTGGACATACATACGCATACTTTCCGCACGATTTACCTATACATTGTTAAGTCATCATGCAAGATAGTGTGTGTGGCATCAAATCGCCCGTCTTAGTACTGTGTACCATCAATTGGCAGAAAATGCCGGGGCCCCGGACCGGCGTAGGGTTTTTGGACCGAGGTCCCTTATGCATATTGTCAAAAGGCCATTTCTACCCTAATGCTGGGCTGGCATTAGGCTGTCCCTTTTTTTTATAACGATGGCCTATTATAGTTGCATTGTCTTACGGATTGGGAAATTGATGGTCTGTCAGGCATGCCGGCAGAAAATGCCGGTGTCCCGGACCGGCATCTTTATTGGCCCGAGGAGACATTTCCGTACTTTTTTTGGACCGGGATCCCATATAAATATTGTTAAAAGGCCATTACTATGACTGTCCATAATTCTGCAACAGGCCAACAGTGAACCGTAGTAAATTGTTTACTTATTATCCTAGGAGCGTAAACGGTCCATTACAGTCGTGTTAGGAGGCTCGTTAAACTAGTATTATCAGTGGCGTAGCCAGAAATCGACTCTGGGGGGGGGGTTATCATTTAATAAAAATCAACTACCTACCTATAGCAAATTTTTAAAAATTAGGTAAGTGCCTATTGCTTGAGCTCTTGAAATGAATGGAAGGGAGAGGGGCGGTTTAAAAATCGTTTTGAGATGGTAGTAAAATTAGTATTATTCGTTGGTCGTAGGTAAAGTTCATTACATAACTACAGTTCACTTTTCATACCTTTGTCAGAAAAAAATACATATTTTTGAAATTTACATGTTTATAGTTCTTAATCTAGTAAACAAATAAAATCTTGTATGTGGGTCTTTTTGAGTTTTGGGCATTTTTTGGATTTTCTCCCATAAGCCCAATGTTAAATTTAAAATAGCCCAAAAATTAAGTTCGTTTGACTCCACATTTTCCCACAATAAAGATCTTGACCTACTGGACAAAAGGTATCATATAGAGGCAACTCTTATTTCATTCTACTTTCTGAGATACAGGGTAGCAAAAATGTAACTGTAAATCTGGAAGGAATAGAGGGTTCCACCCTTGACAACTTTTGACCAGTGAGTCGAGAACTATTGTGGGATCATATGGAATCAAACAAACAAACTTAATTTTTCTGCAAATTTAAATTTAACATTGGCCCTAATGGGAAAAAGTCGGAAAAATGCCCAAAACTCAAAAAGTCTGCTAGATTAAGAGAACTTTTCGAGATATATTTTTGTGGGGCCCCTTAGGGGGTTCATGCAAAGGGTGTTTAGCAGTGTAATTCAACACAAAAGGCTTACTTTACCACTTTGACTGTATATTCGGGCACCACTTTTGGCACAAAATTCATAATTTTTGCCCTTTTTTGAGGCACATAAAGACGTAATGTTCATAAGATCGACTTTCTGTGCATTTTTTTGAGCGAAGATCGAAAACGCTATAAGATTCATTTAAAAATTAGAATAGGTATCAAGTAGTTACTCAAAACTTACAAAAAAAACTAGAAAATTGTAATAATATTCAATTGGTTTGCTGTTCATCGATATATTGGGATAAATAAAAAACTGGATATTTCAAGTTACGCCAAGGTTTCGATGTATTTTTACACCTTTCTCAAGGCTAAAATACAATCACAAAACAATTAAAAACTGATCTTTATAAAGCACATTGTTTCAGTTATTATAAAATCAATAATCAATAAAATAAAGTTAGAAAAAACAACAAAAAAACAGATTTGTAAATGGGGAGCACACTTACCTAACTTGATGGAGTCCTGGAGTTGTTAGGTATAGTAACCTCCGTGTAATATCTTATATTAATAACCACATCACAGTTATGAAAAAAGTTATGATTTATAAGATATTACACCGAGGTTACCATACCTAACAATTCCATGATTGCATCAAGTCAGGTAAGTGTGCTCCCCATTTACAAATCTGTTTTTTTGTTTTTTTTTTGTTGTTTTTTCTATTGTGTTGTTTGAAGAATAGGATTTTTTTTTGAATTTTGTGTTGCAAACAGAGGTTCTTTTAGGTACTGTTTGCAAAGAAGTTTGTTTAACAATTTTCACAGGATTTTATAATAACTTAAACAATGTGCTTTATAAGGATCAGTTTTTAATTGTGTTTCGTGATTGTATTTTAGCCTTGAGAAAGGTGTCAAAATACATCGAAACGTTGGTGTAACTTGAAATATCCAGTTTTTTATTTATCCCAATATGCCGATGAACAGCAAACCAACAAGGAAACTTTTCACATTTTCTCAGTGTAGATCAGCTATATCAATACTTTCTCATCATATATACAGGGTGTTTCACAACTTATGTCAGAAACTTTTAGAGCATATTAAGTGGCCTGCAAGTAATACAAAAATATATAAAAAAAAAAACGATTACGCCGTTTACAAAAGCCTCTTCAAAAATTTTTCAATCGGGGAACATTTCTCCACCACATGACTTTACCATTAAAAGTATATGCAAATGATTCGTTGCAGTATGATGCATATAAAGTGACAAAAACCCCTAATCGCTGAATATTCTCATAACTAAATAAAAAGGTCAAATGGTTGTTGTGCTTCGTTATAAATTAAAACAATATCCACTAATTCGCTGTTTCCTTTTCCAAGAAATGAAAAGTTGTATGTGATTTTTTACAACAAAACACAAAACAAAATCACTAAAAAAACTAAGACTCCGCACCACAACGCGACGTGACATTCGAAACTGAATTAGCTAATATTGCATAGTTTGTTTACTTTATGTAATACGATAATTCGATACCGACAAAAAAGCGGAGCGGACAACGCACGTGCTTGCTTGATGATTTTATTTGTTAGGTGCTTTGTTTATAAGCTTCAATGTACAGACGAAGGCGAAGAAAATGTTTCAGCACATATTTGGCTATTTTTTTTTTGGAAAACTTTTGAATAAATTTAACACACCAACCAGTATTAGAAAGCACGTCTCTCACTTTTATACATAAGTTGTGAAACACCCTCTATATATATATTAAATAAATTATTGTAGTATTCATAGGTAAAATGTGTGATATTATAAGTTATATTTGTCCTTATTAAACTTTTAAAAAGTTTAATACTGCATTTTTTCATTAAATCACATTATAGACCAGGCACGTTTTCAAAAAAGAATTGGGGAAACAACGTTTTTAGGGAATTTAGACACTGCCTAATACGAATGTGCCTGTTGCCAAAGCGAACTTTGGATCAGAAGTGCGGTAGCTAAGACGGCGGGAGAGAAACACTCGAAAAATGCGAGGGGTTGTCCACCTTGGCAGTAGGTGTACAAATTTTTGTCAGTACTGGCAGTATTTGGCAGCACTCGCACTACTGCAGTAGTTGGCAGTATGTAGAAATTCTGACAATAAATCCCTATAATTTTGGCAGTAGATGTACAAGGTGTTTGTTTATAACTGGAACACTCAGTATCTTTTTTATTATTGAAAATAAGGGGTAGGTCAAAATTCAAAAATTTCTTGGCAAATTACAACGAACTTAAGCGCTATAAAAAATTTTTTTTGTTGCCCTTGATATACAGTGTGTGGCAATAAAGAGAATTTTTTTTAAATAGAAACAGCCTGTAATTTTTTAAAAAATTAGCTTTACAAAAATATCAAACACTATTTGAATATCTTTTGTAGTTCCTGAGATATTTGCGTTTAAGTTTTGATAATTTTAATAATTTAATTTAATAATGTATTTCTTTATTTTAACAATATAAACTTAAAAATCTAGTTGTCTTGAAAAAAAACCGATTGAAGGCAAGGTAGCTTGGTCAGATGGTCGTTTCTAATGCATTTTATTAAAATTTTAAATGCAAATATCTCAGAAACTACAAAAGATATTTCAATAGTATTTTTGTAAAGCTAATTTTCTGAAAAAATCAAAAATGCAAAAATATACTGGGTATTCTATTTAAAAAATTAGCTTTATTGCCACAACCTGTATACCAAAAGGAACAAAAAAAAGTTGTTATAACGCTTAAGTTCGTTGCAATTTGCCAAGAAATTTTTGAATTCAAACCTACCCTTTATTTTCATTAATAAAAAAGATACTGAGTGTTCCATTTATAAACAAACACCCTGTACATATTTTAAGGGGGTGTATAACCCCTCAAATGTTACTTACAAAAAAATTTGCCGAATTTTAATTAAAACTTTATAATGGGTTTTTTTGAGATACTTGCAAATATTGGCACCTGTAGTAAAAAAAATCAAGGTTTTTTGTCAAGAGATATTTCAAATATCTCAAAAACTGTCTGACTTGCAAAATTAAAATTTACCTTATGACATAGGTTATCTAATTTCAGAGCATGTTGAAATCGTAATTCTTAATCTTAAAATTAAGACTGGTTTTAAGCGATATTTGCAAATGTCTCAAGAACGGTTTGATTAACATAACAAAAAGTTACTGTATAATATTGGTAAAGTAATTCCTTAAATTATTGGCGGCCAGTATAACCTTTAAAATTTTTTTATTTTTATTTACAATGAATGGCATCCTTGAACAGAAGTTTACATATACATCATTATTTTAAGGCAATGAATAGGGGAGATATAAGGTAACAGAATTTTGGCCGACATCTTGGCTACCATACTTCGGGTCCAAATTTCGATTTGGCAGATTCATATTCGGGAGGCTCGAAATACCCTAAAAACGTTGTTTTCCCAATTTTTACATGAATTATTTTTCCTACTTATATGCCTAGGTATTATATATTATTATTGTGACGCTTACAGGGTCTGGGTTTAATGGCAAACAGAAAAAAGTAAAGGTATTTTTTATACAAAATTATTTTTTATTTTGTAAAATTCAACTTAAAAAATTATTAATAAGCTGTAAACTCAGTCTAGAGGTTTGTATAGTATCAATCGCTTCTCAAACCATCCAGCTAAGACTTTCATTACAATGAACAGTATCTTAAAAAGTGAACAATATTCTTATCAGCTCAACACAAAAATAATAAAAGAAAACAAAATATTCAAAAATAGCATAAAATACTTTTGTTGCTGCCATATTTACCTGTAATTTCAGTTAATTTCCATCCTGCCATTTTGAAGACCTGAAGGAAGACAAGCAAAAAATACTAGCGTTACAAAATTACCTCGCATTTTTAAAAACTTAATGGCGCACCTAACATTATCCGAATACCTATCTGCACGTCGCTGATAAGGCAGGCATATTTAATGAAAGGAAAAATTAAAGAAAACGTTAAAATCCCGTGTTTTTACATAGTGAAAAACAATTATTATAACAATAGAATTAAATATTAGAAATCTGAACGTCACGTTGACTCTAGCGCCACCTATGCAAAAACTTTTTGGAGATTAGTTAGCATTGACAAGCTTTCTAATAACTGTACCATATTTGAAAATTCTCTTGAAACTAAAAGAAATACGATTGATAGTTGAAGCTTTATTTAATTTTACTTTTGACTGGCCTGATATAACGAAACTAATTACCCTGTGAGCAAAAAGTAATTAAAAAAAATATATATTTTAATAATCTCCCTGCCATTTTGGCTCTTGTACATCTGATCATCGATTTCTTCGATCAAAATCCCAAAGAATTGTCTAAAGATTAAGTGTGCCCAAATTCATGCTTTTTGCAAAAATGCAGACTGATAAGAATTATGACAAAACCCCTGGAAAGATAAAAACAAAAGCTTTTCAAATTCTTATTTGAAAAATTCAATGTTTAAGCATTAGGATTTAAGTTAAATTACTTTTTTCTATTGTCAGTACAGTTAACCTTTTAATGCATTTTTTAAGATAAAATTATTTTTTGTGCCAAAAGAATATAAGTGACAACTATTTTTTTCCACCCAGATTAAATACACAAACTTTTTCAAATTCGATGATGATGATGATTCTACCGATTAAAATATATAGTTTTGCTTACCATTAAGTTCTCTACCAGGTATGTTGCCAGACTGCAGAATTTTCTGTAACCTTTCAACTTCTTCCAATGAGGTTGCCCTATTGATAGCATCTCTGATTTTACGAATTTCTTCATCAGACATTCCTAAAAATAACAAAAATATTTAATAAAAAAAGTAGTTCTAATAATTAAGAAATTTATACTTATTACCCAACCACTATTAGACAGGTACTTGAGTTTTTCTTCAGTAACACAGAAAATAACTAACCTCTACTCTTAGCAATATTATGAATACTGCCACCTGGTACAAACGTCTTGGATTTTTTAATAATGTCTTTTTGTATTTCCTTGCCTCTTTTACTCTTAAAAAGAGCTCGAGCATCGTCCCTTTCTTTCTGTTTTATTTTCCTGAAATCTAGCAATTTAAGTTGTGGCAGTTTGTAGATTACATAAAGCCTAAAACACAAAAAAATAATATGATAACTATTCAGGGGTGGACACACCCGATTTCAAGAAGGGGCAGTTTTGTAGGTGTTCGGTTGGATCAGTTTGTACGAAAAAAAAACTTATTTTTCTTTAAAAGCAAACTTTGGGCGGATCTAGATTTCTACCCGAAATTGTCCGCATGCGAACATTTTGAGAAGATTATTCTAAAATTACTATTTTTTACGCGTTATAAATGTTGTCTACAAAAAAAACTAATCGATCGTCTCAATTCTAGATTTGTGGCCAAAATCATTTCATAAATGCGCCGCAGGGCAAAAATTTAAAAAATATATGCTGCAATTTTTACGTGTTTAAAATGCCGTTGACAAGAATTGCTTAAAATGAAACTAAAACTATAAAACCTAATAATGCGCCGCAGACAAATTTTTTTGCTTTATGAGCAGGATTTAACTAAAATTGTAACAACATTCTCTAAAACTTAAGCTAAAAATTTCAATACTTTTCATGTTTTTTGTAAAATATTTAAAAATTGTGAGTTGGGTCAGCTACAAAGGGGGGGAGGGTGATCGCCTTTTTGCCGAGGTCGGTTTGGGTCGACACCTATAAGATATACGCCAGTCAACTACTACTTCCGATTTAGTGCCCTTTTGGCCCACAAGAGCCGCCATTTTTGACATTGTTGACAGTGATTACATGACTTAAAATCTCCGCCAATTTGGTGTAATGGTCACTAAAACAGGATTCGAAGAGTGCCCTACATTTCCTTATGTCGTTTTGGTACAAAAATTATACAGGGTGGGCCATTTAAAAGGGTTCACCTGGATTTTTTCAAAGACTGGAGAAAATGCTTAAACACGTCGATTTTGTTTGTAAGGTGGAGACGCGCATCCCCTTTGAGGAGTAAACTTTACCCCTATATTTTGAATAGGGAAAACTTATTTTGAAGGTCTCCTGAATGTCTTGACAATCATATTTACTTTCAAAGTAAGCTCAAATTGTACAGGTAAATTTCACCTCTCGCAGGAATGTATCCTAGAAGAAAAAACACAATGATAAAATGTACTATTAACAAAAGCAAAGTCGACGTGTCCGAGGATTTCTCAAAAAATAAAAAAAAGATATCTTTAAAAAAATATTTTTGCATTTGTCATCATCTCAAAAACTAATCGATAGATTTGCGAAATTTTTACACGATTATCAAGACATACAGGAGACCTTCAAAACAAGGTATCACTCGACCCACTTTCCCTATTCAAAATATAGGGGTAAAGTTTACCCCTCAAAGGGGATGCGCGCTACAAAAATTTCAAGCCAAAAAGTCTCCCCCTTACAAACAATTACTCCAATTACTACAATTCTTTACAGTTTTTGAAAAAATCCAGGTGAACACTTTTAAATGGCCAACCCTGTATAAATTTTTAATAGTCCTCTTTGGGTGGATTAATTACCTTGAAAATATAAAAACATGAAACACAAGGTTTAACAAAAAATTACCTATAATGGGCTTTAGAAGTAACTGGATTGGCCATCAAACTCAATGTTGTCAATTTTTCAAGGCTGGCAAGGGCTTCAATGTCACCAAGCTCTTCCAGTTGATTTCCTGTTAAAATTAGAGATTCGAGATTGGGTATGTATTCCTCTAGATTGTCCCCAATACGACTAAAAATAAGGTACAAAATAAATTTTGTTTTAGATGATATATCCAACAAAAGCAGTTTTTATGTTTTTTAGCTCTTTAAAACAATTTTTTTAGTAATCATCACAGACCTAGAGGGTTTCTAGTAACTACCTTTATGGATGTATTTTACAAAAGTACCTAGGTCCAATCATCTTGACTTGCTTATTTTGCAATTAAATTAAAATAATTAAAAATAGTAAATTATATTTTCAATCGTAAGTTTCTAAGGTAGCCCACCATAACTGGTAGTGATTTATAATCCTTGATATTCCACCTAGGCCACGTTTGAAAGTGAGCAACACAAAACATATGATGAAATATCCAAACCTAATCTAAGCTGATTTTTTTAAACCATCTAAATTAATTTTTTTGATTTTTTTTAAACTTTTTTTTGGTTGAAAATACCATTATCTATCTCAATGTGAAAACCGCGTGTCGCTAGCGGCTACAGTTCGCGAGTTACAATTTTTTTAAAAGTTTAATCCCCCCTCCTACCCTCTATCAAATACTAATCAGCTCTGCGTCTGGTGACAAAGAATTTTTGAGCCCAATTGGATAAAAAATCGATTAAGCGGTTTTTGAGTAATCTTGTTACCAAGAGACAGAAACCATGACAAAATTTAGTCTTTTTTGCCCAAATAACTTATTTTTAGTGGAAATAAAACACTTTTTTTGCGAATCCCAATAGGCTGCGTACTATGTGTATATGGCTAAAAACAATAAAAAAAAACAATGATCTTCAAAATTACCATTCTAAGTTAATTTCGCTCTTGCAAAGTTTTTATTAGCCTTGAAAAAGTTTATATAGAAGCACTTTTAAGCAGTTATTAAGTTTGCTGCAATGCCAAAGTCTATCAATATATATATATTATGCATTATTCATAGAACAACGAGAAAAAAATACAAAAACGTTTCCTGCGATACATTGCATTCAAGATTGGAATACCCTGGGATCAGCTGGACTATGGGGAATTGAGAAATCTACTCAAAATTGAAACATTTCAACAAAGAAGAATTGTGTCAGATCAGCTTTTTGTGTACAAACTGGTCAATGGGTTAATTGCTTATCCAGAATTACTCTCTGAACTCTGAAGATTTTTATGCTCCACCAAGAAGGTTCAGAGAAAATCCTGTTTTGTTCAAAACTGAGCAACACAGAACAAATTATGCAATAAATAATTCCATGAATCGAATGATGAACAATGCAAACCTAATAAACGCTGATTTTTTAAATACATCATTTGTTAAGTTTAAAAAGATTGTTCAGAATCCGAGATAATAAGGATTTAGCTGTAGATTAATGATAGATATTAAATGTTCCTATATTGTTTTTTTATCTTTAAGAAGTTTAATTTAAGAGTAAAACTATTTAGACTGTTACACTTTAATAAAATATTTAAATTGCGTATTTATTTATTGTTATTGTATTTTTGATTGTAAACTTTGAAAGTGGGTAAAACCCATAGATATTAGTACCTCAGTAGTAAAACCGGTTTATAAATAAATAAAAATAAACAATAAAATATCCTCTTTCACTATTTGTATATCAATTAAATTACTAATATATCTACATAGGTAGTGTAATTTGACAGCTTTCCAGGTCACACTCTATCTTATTAGCAAATTTAATCCAAATCGGTTCAGCCCGTTTTACGTGATTTAGGCATTGATCATCTAATATTCTGTGAGTGAAGAACACTCACACGCACACACACACACATACAATTCCAAGAATTTTTTATTCCATGTTCTAAGTACCCTACTGTTTTTAAGAATTATTAACATATATAATACTTATCGATACGAAAACTCATAAGAAAAGAACAAACACAAAAAGGCAAAAATCAATTATTCCTCAAAAAATTCATTATTCTGCTCTTCTGCATAATTTTGTATTTGGCCCTGGCGCTTGGCTCCTTTTTGCTTTACAGCTATACAGGGGCTATATTAGGTATTATAATAGTGAATTTAAATCCCAAAAACCATTCGTTTAGTTAAACAGATAAACCGCAAATCAAAAATTAGCAAAATTTTGCTCAGCCGAGGCTTCTTTTATTGTAGTAAAATAATCGATAATTTTTTAGGATACATAAAATTATGCAAAATCACGTGAATGGTTCCGGGATAATGCTAAACTTTCATCCTACAAAATTTGATACAAATTTGATTAACAGTTTTTTAGAATAACTAATTGGAAGAAGCGCATTTTTTATTCAAATTCACCCTTAAGCGTGTAAGCTTAGGTGACCATCAATTGGCACAGTATTTTTTTAATTGTTGGGGGTTGGCTTTTAACCAAACCATATAAATACCAAAAAGCCAATTTTGTCTGTTTGTTTGTTTGTTCTAGCAAACATTGACTTTATTTCATCAAAATTGGAAAAAAACGGAAAAAAAACCGCATTCAAAGCGAGTATTTGACTGGATGGAAAGGTTTGGGAGGTGCAAGCTCAATAGCGAATCATTTATAAATGTATAAAAAGGTTGATAGATGCGAAGAACTATGACCGGCCTGGGGTACTACAGAGAGAACTTTAATAGGGTTCTTTATAAATAGTTGAAAAGTTTTACTCTTTGTTTTCTATCCTTTACAAAAACAATATCCATTGTACAGGGTCATCTTTCATAAACCTTTTACAAAAAACAAAGCCTTTTATCATTGGTCCTAGGAAGTTGTCCTGTCCACATTTGATGTTTATAGTACTCTGATTTGCGTTAAAGTGCTTTGTTATTTTAAATGTAACACTCTGTAACGTGTCTAATTTTGTAGATCTTTTCAATTTTCGAGTAGCTACAGCATAAGTAAATACAATATTTAGATAGTCACAGGCATTCTATCTTGCACTTGGTATAGGTTTGCAAAATCAATGAGAAAATTCACTCACATAACTCTATTGTTGTTCATTAACAAGCACTTCAGCCTTTTAAGATAGGGGAATCCATCCAGTTTCCTAATATCATTGTCAGAAAAATCAATTGTATCAAATTGGTCTCCTGTGGCACCCACATTTTCTATTTCAGGGATTCTGTAACCTAAAAAAACATACAAAATACGTATATTTTAAAATATAAATGGCACATTTGCCACTAAAATTTCTGGAAATGCTTCCGGGACAAGATGGTTTCAGGGCGAATTTTAGGGGTTTTTATTTATTTACAAGCTGCTCTTCGCCCATGTTTACAGGGTGATTATGGCAAAATATTTTATGGCTCTCTTCAAAGGCGTTGTGAGCGGCAGCTCTGAGAGTGCTGCGAGAAAGCTTGGCGACTTTTCGGTCATAACTAACCCCAAAACCCCAGTAACCTGCATCCTTTAGTAACTTACCATAGCAGCATGAGCAGTACGACATTGTGCGTGATGGGGTCTGAGCTTTATAGAAAAAGTTGAATATTCGTGATGTTTAAACCATCGTTTAATAACTGGTTTGAAATAAAAATTAGGTAGGGGCAGTTGAGGGGAACAGGCAGAAGTAACTGTGGCACGTGTTTAAATAACGCGATTAAAATATGTTTTTTTTCTTATTATTCGTTGTAAATTTGGTTTATAAAATAGTTAAAGAAGGTTATTGATGCAATGCAGGTTACAAAAATGTATTTTCATTTAAGGAGGTTGTGTTCTTGCAAAAAAAGAGCGTGAGTGCGAACGCGGCTCAGAATCGAGTCCCAAACAGTCATAAGTTGTGCAAAACACACGACTTGTTTTGATTGGCTAGCTTTAGTTGCGTTTTTTTCCGCAACGTTTTGGTGAAAATTTTGTCATTCCACCAACTAATACCAAATGTTGCAAATATGAATTTTTTCTAAAACTACAATGATTGATGTATTTTTTTACTCAAACAGATTCAAAGGGGTCAAACCATATCAAGTCAACCAGGCAATAGTTTTGACCATCTCCGATCCGGTACACTTATTTGTCTTATCAAAAAACTCAAAAATCCAAAAAATCAAATTTTTTGGATAAGCGGTTTTTGTTTTATTGATTTTTGAAAATCAAGAAACTGACCAATATGTCCTTGACAGACACTTACAAAAATAGTAATATCTCAAAAATTATTGATCCTATAGAAGCGAGTGATAGCTCATTTTGAAGGGTTTTTAAAGACCTTTTTAAAGATGACACAATATAGTTTGTTTAATTTTTTTTTCTTAATTAATTAATTGAAAAATCTCAAAAACACATTTTTTAATTTTTTCAAAAAAAGTATTTCTTTTTTTTTCAATGTTTTTTTAATATTTTTGGAAAATTTTAGGATGGAGAAATAATGGAGTCATACTTTAAAAAAATAATAAGATATTTAATACAGGGCTAATTTACCTGATATGGGTATAACAAAAACATGAAAAGTAATTTACAGTAAAAAATATTTAGGTTGCTAATTTTTTTTGTAAAATATTTGAGGAATCTGTCATTTCTTCTGCAGTTAGCGTATATGTCCTACCAGTGGCAGTATTTGGGTTGACCCGTCTTAAAAGAGAATTTTGATCTATGACCAATATATCAGCTTTTGGCTTTGTAAAGTAAAAAGACGGAGAGGGACCATGAGGATGTAAAAAACTAACTTTTAATTCCCCGCTTTCTATATTTTTGCCAATGATACATGATACATCCACCAAAGACAGTCGTAGTTTATGGTTACAAAACCGGAGTCAATGTTTTCAATTTCTGTGTTTGACAAACCACAGGTTGCAAAAAGACATTGAATATTTTCCTCTTTACTTAGTGAAAATGGTTTTGTAATAATTTTTTCATTACTGAGGGGGATAATCGAGTGCAATTTTTGAGTCCCAGGTATCGATTGTGCTTCCAGGTATCTTTTTTCCAAAAACTTTTCATGTTCCTGGTAGTCATTTAATGAACAATATTTAAATGTTATACCAGGAATGTTTTCTGTTGCAAATTTAAAAAGATCTTCGGGGGTCATAATCTGTTCATTATATGGTCTCTGCAGACTTGCTTTAGCAGCCAAACTTTTTACGGTGCCTCCCAGTCCATCGCATGCACTCTTCCCGTGGGAGGTGGCAAAAAAATTCCATTCTGCTTTAATTTTAAATTCCTCGAGATGGTATGCAATATTAACAAATTTTTTTTTATTTTTATACTGTGCGGCACAGCCGTCTGAAAAATAGATAATTTTGTCTAAATTATTAATTTGCCTCTTTAGTTCAGGCATAAGGTGGCTTAAAAAAAGATGAAATGCCACAGTGTTGTGTACCAAACAGTCTGAAATAAATATATAATTTAAATGACCCAGTTTTCCCTCATGAGTTTTGTAATATATTACAAAAGGATGTAGGGTTGCCTGGCTATTTGTCCAGTGATAGGACTGCACTTCATCCTGCAAAATAAATGAATAATTTTCAGCGAAGTCGCATGTGATTAGTGCTTCCCCCTTTTTTAAATTGTCTTTTACCTCATTGTAGTATTCTTTTTGCATGTGACTGTAAAAAGAATGAGATTTTAATTTAATCAAGTTGTTTGAAAATTCTTCAATGAAGTCCTCTGCTGGTTTAATTAATGTCTCCATATTGCATATCCACTTCTTAAAAGTCACATTGTATGTGTACCGCTCTTTCCTGCTAAAATGTATGGTTTTTTCCTGCAAGGTTTTTTATATTATTTTTTTTTTAAATAGAACCAATAACTTATCCATCCTGAAATTTTTCAAAAATATTAAAAAAATACTGAAAAAAAATAGTATTTTTTTGAAAAAAATTCAAAATGGTGTTTTCAAGATTTTTCAAAAAAAAATATTAAAAAAAATTTAAAAAAAAATAAGAACAAAAAATTACATGGTGATACACATCAATAAAAAGGTCTTTAAAAAACCATCAAAATAAGCTATAACTCGCTTCTATAGGACCAATAGTTTTTGAGATATTGCTATTTTTGTAAGTGCCTGTCAAGGGCATATTGGTCAATTTCTTTATTTTCAAAAATCAATAAAACAAAAACCGCTTATCCAAAAAATTTAATTTTTTGGATTTTTAAGTTTTTACATCAGAAGAATAAGTGTACCAAAAATCATCAAAATCGGAGATGGTCAAAACGAAAAGTGCCTTTTTTTTTGGTTGATTTGATATGGTTTGACCCAAAGGGTTTTACTTTTTATCTTCAGTGCAAATTTCAAAATTTGAATAACTTTCTAATTGGCCTTATTGAGAGGTGCCACAATAAATTCTAATTTATTCTTTCCTTATTTTACTATGGGTTCCTGGTTTTCGTTGTGCACTATAGTCTTCAAAAGAATCAAATTTTTAAAATCTCCTTCTTTGAGAAGACCATAGATGAATAACGACACTGGATATAAGTTACAAATGTTTCATGTTTTTATTGGGTAAAATATCACATAAAAATTTAGAGTCAACACACTTTTCAGTTAAACATATTATAGTTACTTTAGTTCAAAATTATTAAAATGTACTTCTAAAAAAAACCATTGCACAAAATTATAAGAGTCACCACAATTTTTCATTTGGTAAATCATAGTCGTTTTAATAAAAATATAATAGTCAATAATAAATGTACCTTATTTGAAAATCCTTCCAACACAATAACGTCACCACTAATCTTTATCGCGAACTATCTTTGTAGTATTTTTTAATTTTCTTGGCACTTTTGGGTTTTTTTAATTTTTACCTTTTTCACATTTGTTTTCACTTGGGGTTAATCTTACTATTTTGCAACTTTAAATAACTTTTAGAGCATTTTTGATAACTGCCTTTTTCCTGCCCTGGCAAGCGTTTTTATATCAATTTTTCCACGGCTTTTTCCCCACTTTTTGTCCTCAATTCCTTCCCTACGACCGCGAGTTGGTGTAGTGCCGTGCGCTAATTTTTAAAACTCTGTATTTTTCCCTTTATTTTATCCAGTTCCAAAAGTTTAAACTTTTTATTTTAATAATCTTTGTCTCTTTTTATTCTAGGTCGGTAGCAAAATAGAAATAGGTTTAGATCATATTTGGATTAATCTATGACTTGGCTGGAACAGTCTTAAAAATTGAACGGGTGCAAAATAAATATTCATTTCGTAAAGAAACGGTAGTCGTCTAAGTTGGGAGTGATTCTTTATCCTTGTTTATATTTTAACAATAAATAAAGCAGGTGTGAGAATGACTTATATTTTAGAAGTTTATTGAATTTGATTAGTTTATTTGAGCAAGAATCTTACTGGTTGGCAGTCTAAATTAGGTTAAAAGTAGAGGGTTAAGACTTTTCTTGGGACAGGGTTTTACTTTTTACTTTTAATTTCAGTTTGAATTTCTTAAGTGAACTTAAAAATAAAATGCTAGTACAGTGAAATTTCCTGTAAGTTATATTTTTAAAATTTTAAAATTATTTTGTTGCCTTTTTGGAAATGATTATTTTTTTCATTATTTCATTATTTATTCACCCTCTCTAAATCCTTTTTTAAAGTTATCACCTCCAGAGCTTAGAATATCTGTAAAGATAATTATATCTGTCTGCGTAGAGACACTTAATTTTCCTTCCAATTGAAGATACATCTGCCGATTCCGCAATTTGACAGATGGTTGTCTTTTACCGAGTCTTTTACATGTATCTTGTGTCAGATTTTTTCATCATTATTTCATCTCCTAATTCCTAGCACCGTACTGATGAGCACCACAAGTGCGAAATCCGGATCTACGGTTACCAGTACCTTTTTTGAGGGAAAAGTCGCTATTCATTGATTTTGTTATTTATTCACCCTTGCTAAATCCTTTTTAAAATTATTTTGTTTTTAAATCTCAAAAATTTTATGAAGTAATTTCTATCAGGGACATCACAATATAATTAAAGATAAAATAAAAATTATGTCACATAGATACATATAAATATACATTGTTAAAAATTAAATAAATACAAAAGAAACAGAGTAAATAAAAACACAGTTTTGGACATGAATAGATATAGTACTTAGTCGCCAAAACAAATATAACAATACTGTTATTAAAACATTATAATTATTAAAATTAAAATTTCAGGAAAAAGATAATTTTCAAACATTTATTAACTATGCCATTCAAAAAACTCCCTTATGGAATAGAAACAGTTATCTGTTAAAAATATCCTTAGTTGTTTTTTATAGCCGTTTATGTTTATTAGTTCTAGGGGCAGATGATTGTAGGTGGCTACACAGAAGCAGTATGGACTCTTTTGTTACAATGAGAGATTGTAATTTCCTATCTGGATATTATTTCAAGCTTTTGTGTAATAATCATGATTTGCAGAGGGAAATCTGTCTAAGTAACTCCTGCAGTAGATTATTACTTCAAACAATAACATGCAGGGAACAGTTAAAATGTTGTGTTTTCTAAAGATTGCTTGACATGAATCTAGTGGATTTAATTGATAGATGCAGCTCTAGGTATTTTATGTGACTATATGCAAATGAGTAAGTAGTAGATATTTTAAATTTAATATGGCAGAAAGCACATCTTGATTTTCCTGCAACAAAATCTGAGTTTTGACTCCATACAATTAATTAATTAATCCACTTATTATTTTACATAGAAAAATAATGTCCAAATATTAGCATCTGTTATCTAGATGGGACTTTTAGTAATTTACAATTTCTTCATAGTTTTGCTTTCAGATGGGACTGATAATTTGCAAGCAATGAAGTGTAAGAACTTTTTTCGGACACATTCAATACTGTTAATGTGTGTCTAATAACATGGGACCAGACATTTGAGGCATATTCCAGACCAGAACTTATCAGAGAAAAATATAATTTCTTAAAACTAAAAATGTTGCTAAAACACTAAAGGCAGATTCAGAGTTCCATAGGTAACCAGTATGCGGTATGCAGTATGACACAAGGAAAATAAACATAGTAAACTCATGCTTCTGTTCATAGTATTCCATAAGCAGCAAGCGATAAAAGAAGCATGCATTTGCTATTGTTTATTTTCCTTGCATATTACCACATACCTCATACCGTTTACCTTGCGGAAGTCTGAATCCACCTTAGGACAAAAGGAAAATAACTCGGAAAATAAACCATAGCAAACCAACACAGCTCTCAACTAAAAAGCCAGTTAACTCATTTTCGTTTTAGTATCCTTTGGCCTATTATCTGTCAATTTGGTTATAAAAATGGCTGCCGCAATAGGCTAAAGGTCACTGAGATGGTAGGAGTTACTTGGCTTTTGAGTTGAGACAGTGTTGAGCAAACATATGCTGCTGTTCAGTGTTCTGTAAGCCGCAAGCGGTAAGAGCAGCATGTGTTTGGCATTGTTTATTTTCCTTGCGTCTTAAGTATCGTTCATACAAGGCATAATCAAAGTTTTAGTTGTAATTTTAGTCATAACGGTACCTCTGTCACTGTTTTTTTTCTTAACGAGACAGTGACAGAGATAGCGTTATGACTAAAATTAGAACTAAAACTATAACCTACAAACATGGGAACTTGTTTTAAGTGCAAAAAGTCTTGCGTATATGTGGATGTTACCAAAGACAAATCTATTAAAGATCTTTTTGGAGGACCATGTGATTTATGCAGAAACATTGTGTGTAGAGAGTGCTCAAAAGTTACATCGAGTGATATAAGGGCATTGATGACACAATCTCGTATTATACTGTATTTCTGTAAAGACTGCCTGTGTAACATCAAGCAGGTGGGAAAAACGCAGATAAATTCCAAAGATTTAATAGAAAAATTTGGTAATTTGAAGTAAGATTTTTGCGATATGAAGCAAGAAATTCAACAACTTCAGTCCAAGGTGGATGCAGCTCCCAAGTCGTATGCTCAAGCCCTATCAAACACTTCTAACATGTTAAAAAAAGAAATTGCTGATATTAGAGGATCCACAGAGTTCATTTCACAGAGCTATGAGGATCATAAAAAGGAACTGAAACATGCTTCAGTTTTATTTAAAAAATGTGATAAGGAAAACTTCACCTTGAGAGAAAACTTTAAAAAACTGGAAAGCAGAGTGGGCCACTATGAGCAAAAAGAAAAAGAAAGCAATGTAATAATCAACGGTCTATCATGCCCTAGTACTGTGAACCCATCTGAATCAGTCCAAACTATTTTTAGGCGCATGAACCTGGACTCGTTACATATAAAAGGATGCAACAAATTAAATGAAAAAGAAAACTCTCCTGTGCTGGTCAAACTGAGCATCAAGGGTGAAAAAAGTGTCTTACTTAAAAAACGTAAAGAAATAAGGCAAAATTACTGCAGATTTCTGTGGTCTACAGGGTGGGATAATATTTTTTAACGATGATCTTACCCCAGATAATCAAAAACTATTCAAGCTTGCACGTGACGCAAGAAAGCAAAAAACAGTTGAAAGTGCCTACACATATAATGGCTTGGTTTATGTTAAGAAAACATCTACCTCCAGAGCCATTAGAATCCTAAATGAGGACAGCCTCATGGAGCTGTAATCTCTTAAGCTTCCAAGGTATTATAATGCTCTTTCCTGTCAACAATGCCCTCCCCATTATCATTATTAGTTACAGTGCAAAATATTCAAGGTTGTCACACTAAATTAAGGGAACTTAAACTCTCATTTGACAGCGACTCATATGATATCGCCTTTGTCACGGAATCTTAGTTGATTGATAGTATATTGAATCAGGAACTTATTGACTCAAGAAGATACTCAATTTTCCGACGTGATAGAGTCTCCACATGCTCAAAAAAAGACGATGGTGGCGGTGTTTTCATAGCTGTTGAAAATAAGTACACAACAATAGAGCTTGAAGACTTCAATAGCGATGCAGAAGATATTTGGGTCCTCCCGAGGAGATCAGATTTCTGCAACTGTGATAAGTTTGACTTTTTATTATCTGAAAAAACATTTGAATTTTCCCTTCTCTACTCAAAAACTCTCAAAACATATATTTTGTGCATTTACCGCTCTCCAAATACTAGTCTCTCAAGCTTTCTAGATAATTTTGAACTTCTCTTATCCAACATACCACCAAATTTCACATTAATCATTGCAGGTGATCTTAATATTGATTTTGGAGACCCTGAAGCATATTCTACCATTCTTTTACTTAATCTGTTAGAATCCTTTAATCTGCAAATGCATGTGAAGAAACCTACAAGAATCACAAATTCCACTGCTACCACGATAGATTATGTTTGCTCCAACCTTACCTCTGATCTTGAGTGTAATGTCACCGATCCCGACCTTTCCGATCACCATGCGGTTTTAACTTCATTGCCGTTAAGAATAAGTCATGTTAGTAATCACAAAAAACAAGGTAGAATATTTAGTAAGAATAATTTTTCCCATTTTAAACAGACTTGTAACAGCACAATTTGGCAACCTATTCTTTCTGAAGTTGATCCCCTTGAAGAATTTCATCTTATTCTAAGTAAGATAGTCAATAAATCTTTTCCTTTAAGGACACTACGCAAAAAAGGGATCCAAAAATACTGGATGACAAACGGATTAAAGATATCTGCGGGCAACTTAAGATCTTTAAATATTATAAAAAATCACTATGTTGACAGTCCGTTTATTACTAATCACTATTTAAAATACCGCAAATTGTACAAAAAGTTAATTCGCACCGCAAAACACTTATTTTACACAAATCGTTTGAACAACGCGGCTAATAAATCTAAAGAAACGTGGAACATCGTGAGGGAACTTACTGGTAAAACTAGTATTAAGCCACGGGAGATCGAGATTGATGCAGATCTACTGAACAGCTTTTACTGCAACGTTGCTGACAATCTAACTGCAAACATTAACTCTGATGTCGATCCTATAGTCTATTTGGAGAGCTTGCGTGTGAATGAGTCTTTTGAGTTTTTACCTACTGATATCCATGAAATCAGATCCACTCTTAAATCTTTTAAAAACCAAACTGCAGCCGGATCAGATGGTATATCTACAAAAATTTTAAAAGAACTACCTGACCAAGCCCTTCATATCTTAGCAGAAGCGATTAACCTCTCCTTTTCTTCTGGCACTTTCCCAACCACTCTTAAACAGGCTCTAATAATACCTATTCATAAAAATGGCGATACTAAAGATCCGTCAAATTATCGACCAATATCCTTGCTCTCAACCATATCGAAGATTATTGAAAAAATCGTCAAAAAACGCATGATAGATTTCTTAACTTCGCACAAAGTTTTTAATCTTGCACAGTTTGGTTTCCTTCCAAAAAAGGGCACCCATGATGCTATGTATAAAGTAATGGAACAACTTTTCAGGCATTTTAATAACGGCTTTGATACTGCAGGAGCGTTCTGTGATTTTTCCAAGGCCTTTGATTGTGTGAGTCACAGAACGCTGCTGCGAAAACTAGAGGTCTATGGTTTCCGCGGAGTGGTGTTGGAGTGGTTTAAATCCTATCTCTCAAGCCGCACCCAGCGTGTCGCCGCGAACGGCGGATGTTCCTCAGTCCAGCAAATCAATTATGGGGTTCCGCAGGGCTCAGTCCTAGGGCCAATCCTATTTCTCATATACATCAATGATTTGTTAAATTTGGATATCTCAGGAGTTTTTGCTGCGTTCGCAGATGATGCAACGGTGGTGTGGCATAAAAAAGGGACGCGGGAGTTGGTCCAGGTAATATCTGATGACATCAAGGTCATCAGGCTGTGGTGTGATGCCAATGGACTTTTACTTAATTTTAATAAAACACAGATACTTGGATTTCGCTGTAGTATTGATGATGTTGATTGTGACCAATTCTCCATTAAATCTTCCCAAAATACCAAGTTTCTTGGGCTTCAACTTGATACTGATTTGAAATTCCAATCTCACATCATTGGGCTTAACAAGAAACTCGCCTCAGGTTGTTACTGTGTACGAGCGGTGGCCAAAAATCTTAATATTTCTATTGCAAAATCTGTGTACTATGCTGTTATTCAATCTCACCTTTCTTACGGTCTACCATTCTGGGGCTGTTGTACTCAATATCTTTTTCAGTCAGTCTTTAAACTTCAAAAGCGAGCAGTCCGATTCATTGCTGGTGTCTCTGCAAGAGATCATTGTAAACCCTTATTTATAAACTACAACATCCTAACCCTACCATGTCTTTTCATCTTAGAATCAGTAAATCTTATTCACAAGCACAAATCTTCTTTCCCTGAACACCAAATTATTCATGTTACACGTCAAAGGCACCATATACCACTTCCTATTCCACACTCGGCGCTCGTTCAAAATTCCATAATTTATAATGCCATAAAACTTTATAACCATCTTCCTATAGCTATTAAAAATATTGCAGATCTATCGAAATTCCGCAAAGAACTCAAAAACATTTTAGTAAAACAGGCTTTTTATACCGTGGACGAATTTCTTACCTTTTCCTTTTAAACCTACCTATTTATTATCATTTTTTTTTATCTTACTTTAAAATTTATTTTTAACCCTGTCCAATTAAGTAGCCATTTTTGCATTTTTATTTCCTATAGCTTTACAATTAAATTAATTTCTAGGATTTCTCTTGCTTGTGTTACAACAACCCTATGCCAAAACAACTAGATTTATTAAATTGTCTGTGATCTAAAATTTTTTACCTATATATTTATTTAGTTTTTTTTTTTTACTTTTTTTACTTTACTCAACTTGTTTGTATTTTTTGCTTTAAATGTTTATCTGTTGTGCATATATTTATTTAGATTTTACTTAACCTGTTTGTTCTATTTTCATTATGTTTTTACCATATCTCTGTTACCAACTGATCTGTTTTTTTTTTTTTTTTATCTTGTGTCATGCCTGCCTTTGCCAGGTAGTTAATTTTAATTTTAATTTATGTTAATATTGTATGAAATTAGACTTAAGCCTCTTAAGCTTTGTCAATAAGGATGTAGAAAATCTTTGGACAATAAAGCATGTTTACTACTACTACTACTACTCCTCACTGTTGGTAATGTCAAACTATACCTGTGCTGTGTCTATCTCCCGCACTATGATGATGTAAACTATGCTTGTTTTTTAACAAAATTAAGTGCAAACCTAGCCAGAGTGAGAGATCATCCTATTCTAATGTGTGGTGATTTTAATTATACAATGGTTGATTGGCTTGAGGATGATGGTCACTTAGAACCTTTTAATGTACCGCCAAAATATTGTGAGTTGCTAGAGGCCTTCTCTCAGGCAGGCCTCATGCAATTTAACAACATATATAATGTAAATAATAGGCTTTTAGATCTAGTATATTGTAACAGGTTTTGCATAAATAATTTAATCCGTTCTGACCATCCTCTGCTGCCCGAAAACAGAAATCACCTCTCCTTGGAGTTCCTGTTTGACTGCCCCAACATTAACTTAAAAGACAAATGCAAGACAAAATATTTTAAAAACTTTAAACAAGCAGATTACTGCGGTATTCATAATGAGCTAAGTCTAGTTGACTGGCCATCTCTGCTTAACTCTAATAATGTAGATGAAAATATTAACAAATTCTATGAACCAATAAAGAAAATCATACAAATCAAAGTTCCTCAAAAAAGTATAAATAACAGTTTTCCATCATATTTTTTAAGAGATACAACTAAATTAATACTTAAGAAAAACAAATTACATAAAAAGTGGAAAGTTAATAGGGATATAAATGACTACAACGCTTTTAAACAAGTTCGCTCACAGGTCAAGAGGTGCATTAGCACTGACTACCAGTCATATATCTCAAACATAGAAGGTGAAATTCCTAAAAATAGCAAAAAGTTTTGGCAGTTTGTATCAAATAAAAAGTCAAGCCACAGGACTCCTGGAGAGATGAGGTTCGGCAACAAGGTGGCGAAGGACGGCTCCGGGATCTGTAAGCTGTTTTCAGATTTTTTTCAAAGTGTTTTTGTTCCAAAGTCACCTACAAGGAAGAAAACTAAAAGTCACTGTTCAGATAAAAATAAATCACTAAGTAAAATAACGTTGAGTAGGACTGAGGTTCAAAATGCTTTGGAAGGCTTGGATGAGAGAAAAGGTGCAGGCCCAGATGAAATTCCGGCTATCTTTTCCAAAAAGATGTTCAGCTTCACTTTGCGTGCCTCTAACTTTGTTATTTAACCAGTCCCTTTCCTCTGGAATTTTTCCAGATACTTGGAAAGTTTCTGCCATTACTCCAATCTACAAAAATTGCCAAAAAAATAATGTCAAAAATTACAGACCCATTAGCAAATTATGCACTTTCTCTAAGGTTTTCGAAAAACTAGTTTACCCTTACATTTTTAACTTTGTAATAAATGACATTATACCTGAACAGTACGGTTTTCTAAAAAAAAGGAACTTGGAGCTAAATTTGGTCGAATACTCACAATACATATATGAATCATTTGATTCATTTCATCAAGTAGACGTAATATATACAGATTTTAGTAAGGCATTCGATAAAATTTCTCATGGTATTATGATTGATAGGTTGGGGGAGATGGGGATCTGTGGTGACCTTCTTAGATGGTTTGAGTCCCATTTACTTAATCGATCAATGTTCGTGGCCCTTTTAGGGTTCTGTTCCGACAAATTCTCACCATCTTCGGGGGTCCCACAGGGTTCCCATCTTGGCCCACTGTTGTTTGTAATTTACATTAATAACATAAGCTTGTGCTTTAATTACTGCCTGTTCCTTTGCTACGCTGATGACCTTAAAATTTTTCTTAAAATTAACTCTATTTTAGATTGTGAGACCCTTCAAACTGGTATCAATAATTTAATACAATTTTGCAACGAAAATCAATTATTTTTAAACTATGACAAATGTTCTGTTTTATCATTTTCACGTGGATCTGCTACAATTAATTATAACTACAAACTTGGAAGTACTTTCTTGAATAGGATTTCTCATATAAAAGATCTGGGCGTCTTATTTGACTCCAAAATGACGTTCCATCTGCATATTGATAAATTGGTTAACGATTGTAACAGAATTCTAGGGTTTATCAAAAGGCAGTGTGCTGATTTTCAGAATTATAAGACAATGTTAACTCTTTATTATTCTTACGTTTTTAGCAAACTACAATTTGCCTCAGTGATATGGAGCCCTATATATAATAATAACATTGAGAGGCTCGAAAAAATTCAAAATAAATTTTTAAGATTTCTGTGCTATAAGACAAACTTTCGTATTATAAATCATAATTACGCAATGGCTCGATCTCACTTTAAAATTTTAAAATTAGAAAAAAGAAGAACTATGACTGATATTTTAACTTTATTTAAGATTGTTAATAATTTATCTAGCACTCCAAATATTCTTCCTAAAATAGGGCTTAATGTACCTGCCCGTAAACTTAGAAACCATGAATTATTTTGTGTTCCATATTGTAGGACAAATTATTACCAGGGAGCACCCTTAATAAAAATGGTTAAAGCTGCTAACTTGCATTGCACTGGTAGTAGTTTGGATCCCTTCGCACATAGCTTATTGTAATTTAAAAATAACCTTAAGCTTAAATTCTTGGAATAGACATAGAATTTGTGATAAATAAATTTTTTTGGAATTTTCTTTTTAGTTAATTTAAATATTTAAGTATTTATATATCCGTTTGTGATAAATAATTTAAAAACTATATTTCTAATTAGTTAGATATTACACTTAAAATTGTTATAACTAAGATTGAATTTATATATTTATAAACATTGTAATATCAGGATACTATTTTTGGACCTGATCCGTTTGTATCCTAAAGACCTAAATAAATAAAGGTAATTATGCAGTATACGGTTTTCTGCCATTTTTGATTTTTTTTGAAAAATTCTTTATGGGGGCACCTTCTAGGGTTCCTAGGACCCCAAATCCGCCTGCGCCCGATTTTTTTTTTTTTTTTTTTTAACGAGAAAAAAGGGTGCCCAGGGGGGGTTGTAAAGGGTTTTTTTAATTTTTTTGGGTTGGTTTGGATTAGGTTGGGTTGGACTGTGTTGGTTTGGTTTGTTTTAGTGAAAAAAAATTAAAAAAAAAACAAAAAAAATCAAAAAAAAAACCCAAACGGCGCAGACGGATTTGGGGTCCTAGGGACCCTAGAAGGTGCCCCCATAAAGAATTTTTCAAAAAAAATCAAAAATGGCAGAAAACCGTATACTGCATAATTACCTAAATAAATAAATAAACAACATTATATAGAGGATACTTTACCACATACCTCATACCGCTTACCTTAGGGAACTCTGAATCCCCCTTAACCCCCAAAAAGAAATCTGAATAGGAAGTGCCCCTTACCTCTGAGATCTAATTCTCTGTCTTTCACTGGATTTATATACTGCATGGAATTCTGAATCAACTCCGCCGTTAGCTTTACCATTTTTCTACGACTTTATCTAAGAAAATTGTGAAAAATCTTGTGGAAAACACGCTACAAATACAAACCATACGTAGAATAAAAAATTGGAGAGGTAAGAAACTGTCATCGACGAAAAAAAAGTTTTCCGTTCAAAGTTCCTGTCGCGGTTAGACACAAATTATGTGCGGTGTGCACGGATGCAGAACATCCGTGGCGGTGTGCGGTTCATGGTCCCAGAGACCGTGTGTGCGGTGCAATTTTTTTGTAGGTGAGGGTGCGTTCCAGCCTCTAGCAAATACACATTCGTGCAAATGCACCGCCTTCTAAACTTTTAGTAAGCCCAGCTGTTTGCAGCATTAAAATCATCTTTTTGCATATTTAAAAAAAGTCTTATGCTCATATCCACCAAACCAAAAATTTCCCGATTAGGTTTTAATCGTGATTAGTTCAGAGTTTAGAATGTCGTCTTTTACCTTGCAAATTTGTTTACAAGACTAAGGGCTAATTTTACAACCAAAGGTAAAACTCCAGATTAAACCATAGTTTAAACTTCAGTTTAATCTTTGGATTAATCCATCGGTAAACAAGTTGCTCAATTTTATAAGTCGGAGTTAAACCACGGCCACGAAGAAAGACTACATTTTCTTTACATATATAGGGTTGATTATTTTAACCAATTAAAATCTACATATCGTCGGACTCCTCCAAAGGATTTGTTCTAGGACAAATAATAATTGGTCTTCGTGCTTCGACAATCTCAATAATTTCGGAATTCTTCATCCAGTTGATCAAAAATAAATTTTAAGTCATTGATCATAGCGATTTCACTAAATACTTACAGTCTTTTTACCAAAAACAACTTTTTAATAACTTTTTTGAGGTTAGAATCTTTCGGTAACTATTAAACTGAAGTTTAACAAACACCCAGACCGCCGGTAACGGTTAAACCGAAGTTTGTTGGTAAACTGCACCTATAAAACGTAAAAAAGTCGACATCTGTGGTTTAAACTGAGGTTTGACGTTTAACTATGAGTTGTAAAATTGCGCATAATTTCAAACTTCGATTAGTGTTAACCATGATTAAAGCTTAATCGGAGAATTTTATGGACATTAAAGAATTTTTTGCTTAAATTGTCAAAATTTTCGCATGCGGGCGCTATTGGAATAAGATGTGGTTTTCTTTTTAATTATTTTTAATCAGCAGTACTCCAAATGTTTCAAAAATCGCACTTTTAACTTGCATAATTCTCTACAAATTTTCGCCTAATTTTATCAAAAAGGAGTTACTAAGGGTTCCAAAACACCTTAATCGACGAAAAAAAAGTTGCCTGTCGGTCTGTTGTCTGTCTGTATACACGATAACTCAAGAACACCTTAATCGAAATTTGCTACAAAAATCCTCTATCGGCTGAACATGAACTAATATTATATATAATAACACATAAAATATATTAAAAAATCATAACTTTAGAAGTAAAGCAGCCATTGACATGTGGTTTTCAGATTTTGGTTTTCGTAAATATTACTTAAAAATTTGGTTATAAGGTTCAAATCTTTCAAAGCTACAGTTTTCGAGATATTTTCATTTTCTTTCAACATAAAATAGTTGATTGTATGGTGGACTATCCGTGCTTATATTTTATATATATTTTTTTCTGGAGCGCCACTGTTTGTATTATTAAATATTTGTCAATCACGGGGTAATTATGGCTGTGGAATCATAACAATATATCACATTTTTAAAAGATTAAAAAGTCATACAATTAAAAACTGTCTACATAATTTTAAAGATGATCCTAATTCAGTAAATTTTTGGATAAAAAGTGAGCAGCCTCCTCCAGGCGCACGGATCCGTGGTTTCGTTGTAGTGATGGGCGATATTTCTATAACGGTGACTTTTATCGGTTACTTAGATGGTCCACCACTGTTACTACCGGCGACCTAATTTTTAAAGCAGCGCCCTGCGTCACTATTAAAGTATAGTCGCAGAATCGGAAGTCTTTTTTTACATTTTAAGATATTTTATATACTTACTTTTGTATTGATATGTCGGCGACTGTTAGTCACTTTAGTTAGTAATAAACAATAATATATAAGATTAAGATACAGTGAAAGTCGGATATAACGACGGCGAAGGGACCAATGAACAAGGGTCGTTATAACCAGTCGTCGTTATTAAAAGACCTACATACATACAATTATGTTTTTTCTATAAATTTTGCAATTTTACGAAACCATTTTGTTACTTACCCTGAAAATATATAAATTATCACTAGCGCACCCAGGAATTGATTTCGGGGGGAGGAAGGGTTAAGGATAAATAATAAAAAAAACTTAATTTGTAAAATAAATTAAAAACGTGACCCAGCTGTCTCGGGGGAAGGCGGGGTTTAACCCCAAACCCCTTCCTCGGTGCGCCAGTGAAAGATTATACTACTCTATATAAAAAAAAACTAAATCTAAATACTGGCAGTAAGAAAAGTTGATTTTTTATTCTAAACGAATTACATATGTATCTAATAAGTTTTACTTATTTTAGTAAAAAATCTGTAATCTTTGTCTTTTGGAGCGAGAGTTGAAACCATATAATTATAAGCTCAAGTTGAAATAAATCGATTCAACTTTTTTCTCAATGAAACTGCTTGCGTCTAGAAGTATTAAATAAAATTTAAACAAAGAACACTCCTTAGATCGACACAGACAGTAGGGATATTTTGGAATGCTTATTTGATACTTCGTAGTGGTTGTGTTAATTACTGCGTCTGCGCAATAGCTAAACGTCATTCCGTAGTGGTAATTAACCACTACCACTGCCGTAAGCTACGAATTCATTTCGTTGTGGTTGTGGTTATTGTTATGGTTAGTTTTAGAGAATTTTGGCGTAGTTAATTTTAAAAATAATAAAATATTATCAGGTTCCAACATAAAACATTTATTTTGTAAAATTAAGCCAAATTTTTTATTTTTTCTCATCTCTAAATTTTTTTACAAGTGACATTTTTTAATGTGTTCCAAAAGCTCTGGTAAAATCGATGAGTGGTAGTGGTAGTGGTTGTTAAACACTACCACAGCGGCTGTCAAAGTTTTCAAAATTTTAAGCGTTCCAAAATATCCCTATTAATTCCCAAATTATTGTTGGGTGAGCGTTGGGTCGTTATATCCGGCCTTGAACAAGTGAAAACTTAGTTTTCAAAGCACGCTAAAAGCGACTTGTTCGCTACTACCGGTGTTGTTGTTAACACCAGTAAAACAGCGACCTCAGTCACTGTTAAAAGAATACCGGTGTCCTAAAAATCGCTGATACGCTCATCACTAGGGATATTTTGGAACGCTTATTTGACACTTCGTAGTGGTTGTAGTAATTACTGCGTCTGCCCAATAGCTATATGTATAGTTAACCACTGCCAATGCCGTAAGCTACGGATCCATTTCGTTGTGCTTGTAGTTATTTTTCTGGTTATTTTAGAAAATTTTGACGCAAATAATTTTAAAAATAATAAAATATTACCAGGTTCCAACATATAAACCACCTATTTTTTAAATTAAGCCAAATTATTTTATTTTTTCTCATCTCTAATTTTTTTTAAAGTTACAGTTTTTATGTCCATTTGCACCGAGTTAAAACCAGATTTTAAAACCGGATTTAATGGTCGTTAAACCCGATTTGGTTAACACCTCATTCAGCACGGCTTAAAAATTCTTAAATCCAGATTTAGCATAAAACTTGTTTCTTATTGGTCAGATTTTTGACGGAAAATTTAAAATTCAATCAGCTCTTGTTTTGTGCGTTGGTGAAAACAATGAATTTAAAAATGCAAGGGCCCAGCGATCTGGAAGGCAAACAAAAGATTTTCCAAAAGACGCGTCGTTAATTTCAAGGCAGTAGCTAAAGTTACGACAGTAGTATCTAGAGTTACGACTGTCGTTTTTGGGATTGGGTTGCTTTTTCTGTGTTGTGTAGGGTTTACTGGGGTTGTGTTGTATTGGGAGGGGTTGGTGTTCTTGTGAAAATGTTTAAAACGGGGTTTTCGCGACTGTCGTAATTTTAGCCACGGTATAATTTAAAGTGATTTTCCTATTGGTGAAACTGCCTTTTTATTGTAGTTTGTTCGTTTTGGACAGTGGAAAAAAGCAGTTTGTTCACTGATTTTTAAAAGAGAGTAAAAAACCCGGTTAAAAAAGATGTTTGCGCAAAGGTCAATCACCTGTGTTTTGTTTTTATTGTTTTTTTTTTTTCGTTTTTTAAGAATTTTAAAAAAAGAAATATAATACGAAAAGTCGCTTGTTTCAAATGTAAATGCAAAAATACAAGAATGCTGCTAAAATATCTCATATTATTTCAGTTTTATTTTTTTTTATTTATTTATTTTTTCCTTTCTTTCTTTCACTACATTTACAATAATAATTATTATAGTAACACTATTGCTGTTTATAGTAAGCACCTAGATAACCTAATATCTGTATGTGCTATGTATTACTTTTTTAACCTGTAGAAGTAAAAAATTAATCATTATAGTTTATGAAATACTAGTTCTAAATTTATAATGAAAAAAATTCAATAAAAATAAAAGTCTACCTAATGTAAAGAGTAACAATCAAAAATCTAAATAAAAAAATTGTAATCATTAACCAAAAAGAAAAAAAAACAAATTTAACATTACACAAAGCATGAGGAAAATCTAATGGACAGTATTTTATTCAAACAAAGAGCCTACCTAATTACTCTGTCAAATAATTGTAAATTTTGGTGCTTAATGCTTAATTTTTTGAAGGTTCCTTAGTTCAGGTGGTAATAGTTTATAGAGTTTAGGTCCTAAATAATCGATAAATTTTAAATTTATAGTTCTTGAGCTAGGGGGAACAATCAGATTATTGGCCAGATTACTTCTGGTCCCATAAAAATGAGCTATCAATAATTTATTTTTCTTATGAATGAAAGTACATCCACTTTGAATATAGAGTCGACTTACGTTACTTATTTTTTCATTATATAAAAGATGCGTGGGATATAACCGGTCTTTTTTATAAATTACTTTTAATATATAGTTTTGACTTATTTTTAAAGGTTCTAGATTAGTTTGATATGCACCGCCCCAAGCTATGATGCAGTGTATAAAATTTAAAAATTAAGTTTCTGATTTTATTAGATAGGTATTCTACATGCTCTGTCCATTTTAAGTGTTTATCCACTATTATTCCCAAATATTTGTTTTTTTGTACTTTTAGGTTTACATTATTGTTTTGGTTTAGAATAATTTCAGTAAAAGGAGGACGATTTTTTGCTAACAGTGTAAAAGCAATAAAATTAGTTTTTTTCAAATTAAGTATAAGTTTCTTAGTTTGCAGCCAGTTTTGTACCTTTTTAAAACACAAACAAACCTTTTCGTATGTCTCCTCCCACTGAATTTTAGGACCGTATCGTCTGCATAAGTAGCAATTTTTCCATCGATTTTTAACTTTAGTAAACAGAATGGGGCCTAAAATGGTTCCTTGTGGAACGCCTATGGTACCTGTTTCGGATCACTTACTGTTTGTACCCCTCCTACCATAGTGGTTTAATGTTTCCACTAGGGCGTCATGGGGTACAGTATCAAACGCCTTCGCCAGGTCGATAAAGACGGCGATGGCCTTATTTCCCACATTAAGATCTTATATTAATTCAGAAGTTAGTTTATAAACCGCGTCTGCTGTACTTAAACCAGCTGGGAATCCGAGTTAATTTTCCGATATGATTTTATTCGCTTTAGAAAAACTTACAAGTCTATCCTTTTGGCATTTCTCGAACAGCTTAGCAAAGTTATTTATTAGACTTATAGGTCTGAAATTTTAAATTTTTTTATAAGGGCTAGTTTTGTGAATAGGGGTAGTTACGGACTCTTTAAAATGGCTGAGGACGTGGCCATTTAAAAAATTAAGCTTATTACATGAGCTAAAGGTTTTGCGATCAGAGAAGCGACACTTTTAATCATTCGTTATTCCGTCAGGACCCGGTGAAGAATTATTTTTTAGTTTAGAAATATTATTTATGACTTCATTAATGTTTACGGGATTTAGGAACATTGACGCTTCTAATGGGTCTGATGTGTCAGTATTTTTAATAGATTTTCTGGTTCATGTATTTGTTTAGCCATTTTTGTACCGATATTAATGTAATAGTTATTAGAGTAGTTTGCCATATCCTTGTTTGTTTCAAATTTTCCATTGTTTTCGTTTACTATTTCAAAACTGTTATTTGTACGTGTGTTTTTTTCATTTGTGGCTTCATTTATTATTTGATAAATTTTTCTTAGGTCATGTTTGTTTTCATTTATTTTATTTTTATAAAAATCATACTTTTGTTTTTCAATAACGCCGTTTACGTAGTTTCTAAATTCTTTGTATTCGGTTTTAAGTATTGGATTTCGATTTAAAGATAATATATTTTTTAGTTTGTCACGTTTTCTTATTGCTACTATAACTTCCTGTGATATCCATTCCTTGTAGTTTTTTATATCGTTTCGCCCTTCTTGTTATTCTACATAAATTTAAATTATTTATAAAGATGTTTTTAAATGTGTTTGTGGCATTTTCCACATTTGTTGATCTTAGGACCTCTATCCAGTCGTGCGATTCAATTTTAACTCTAAATTTGTTAAAATCTAAAATTGTATATTCTGTATTTTTTTATTTTATTTTGGGTATTAACTATTTTATTTTCAATTTGTAGCGTAACTCGATAGTGGTCATTAGTATGAGTATCTAAAATGAATGATTTTAATTTGAAAAAATTGTCGCGTTTAGTTCGAACGAAGATATGGTTAATGCACGTTGAACTATGTTCTGTGACTCTTGTTGGTTTTTTCATGATCCTAAACCTTTATAAAACGGTTTATACTGATATCACCTGTGAAAATTTCAAAATCTTGTTTGATATCTTCGTTAAAAAGATATTGTTCTAGATCCTCTAAAAAGTAGCGCGTAGACATTGCAGGAGATTTATAGGTTGCTGTTAAACTGTATGAACATTGATTGATAGTAAATGTAAGTCGACTTATCGTTGCTCTAGATAAAGGAAATTTTGTGTGCAGTATATCTACAGTTATGTCAGTTTTAACATAAATAATGACCCCATCATTCTTATTAAAATCAGCGTTATTGTAAAAAATATTGAATCCTGTGAGATTATAATGATCGAGATTTTTTTATCTAAAACATCTACTAAATACATTTATTTCACAAAAGGAGAGATCGAAGTTTTTAATAAGAGCCTGCAATTGCTCAAAGTTTTGTCAAATGCTACGTATATTTAGTTGAAAGATATTTAAAACTTTGTTGTTTATTTTTAAATGTGTAACTAAATTACTAAAGTCCACCAATAAATCCAGGTGGTCATGTCCTACGTTTTCTAACTGTTGAAATACATAGTCTTCATTTTGGTTAACCATTACAATTTATTTTCGTTTTCTGTATTTCTATTTGGTAGAGAAGAGACGGACATTTGGGATCAGAAGCGGTGTGTGCTGTATTATGGCTTGTTCCATATTTTAAGTTGGCTTTGGAACAGTTTCAGCATTTCTTTATTTGCTTCCTACATAGTTCAACGGAGTGTCGTTCACCGCGTTATTCACATGTACAAAAGAGATTAGTGAGAACTATATTTAATATAAATCCTAGGGAATCCTGCAAAAACTATTTTATCAAAAATAATATCTTAACAGTGTACGGTATATATATATATATATATATATATATATATATATAAAGCAATAAAATATGCTAGGTGAAAAATAAACAACTCTCCATCTCAGTTTAAAAAAGTCTCTGATATCCATGAGCACAATACTCGAAATGGTCAACTTTTGCGCTTGCCAAAACATCAAAATTCATTTTTTAAGAAGTCTCCATACTACATAGCCATTAAATATTACAATACCTTACCAAATGATTTAAAATCTATAGTTAAGGATAGTATGTTTTATAGAGAAATTAAGAAATATTTAGTGGCGAAAGCTTTTTATTCATACAATGAATACTTAAAACAATTATAACAACACACGACTTACCTGTAGGAAGTTCGTTGTGGATTATATTAGTAACATTATTTATCAATATAAAAAATGGCAAAAAATGTTTAATTCTTTGAATATAACACAATTATCAAAGTAATTTAAATCTTTGAAATAACACAGTCAGGACAGAACTTGCACAAAATCAATCTTTTTAGTTCCTAAAGGCCTGTTATAAAAAATTTGGAATACCTGTGATTTTTCAGTCCATCCTATAGTATTTTTTATTTGGTCAACGCTAAAGCCCTTTCTATAAGCCGCCGAGGATACTGCGTGTCTAGTATTATGAGAGTTAAAAATGGAAGTATCGATACCACTTTCTTTTAAAGTTTGTTTTACCCAGCGACTTTGAGATTGAGTACTCGCTGCTCTATAAGGCTTTCGAAAAGTTAAAATTAGACACCCCTTATCTTTCGTTCTTAATTCTTTTGATTTTTCGATGTAATTATTTATTGTGCTTACAACACAAAGCTCTGGACATTTACTAAACTTTTGAAATTCCAATACAGGCTGAATATTTTTATAACTTGAGGTCTTTAAAAATGTTGTTATATAAATTTTTAAATTTGAATTATCGACATTTTTTATGTTTTTTAGTTCAATTTTTGAAATTGTTTGAATTTTCTGCCCGGTTGCAAGCACCAATAAAACTATCAACTTTTTGGTCAATATTTCCAAAGTGCGTTCAATGGATACCATTTTTTTAATAAAATCTAGAACTACGGAGGGATCCCAAGTACAATTATATTTTGGAAAAATTGGTTTTATTCTAAAAACTCCATTAAGGAAACGATTTACTAAATATTCGTCTCCGTTCTTATAATTTAAAGTTAAAGAAAGCGCCGACCTATGACCATTTCACCTAGCGTATGATGAACCACTCTTAAACAAAAAATTAAGAAACGAAATTACACAGTCCACGTCAGTCGTATATATATCTAGCTTATTTTTACTACAAAACTCGTACCATTTGCTTTAAAGTAGATTCGCTTAAAGACCGAATTGCTTCATCAGAAATGCCTCTCTTTAAAAACGATCCCCGGATAATCTGCCGGCAGCTAGGTACAGTGACTTCCACAGCGGGTGGAAAGTCCTAAAAGGAGACAATAAAAGAGATTGGGAAGGAGGAAAAATAATTGGATCTTGCGTACACAGTTTTAAAAACAAGGGGTACCAGTGCTGTGTTGACCATCGGGGTACCACCAATATGCCTATAGCTTTATCTCTTATAATTTTATTTAAAACTAATAATAGAAAAGGGGGGAAAAGCATAAAAATAAAAACTAGTCCATACTAACGTAAAAGCATCACACGTAAAAGCTTCAGGATCTTTATGCCGGGATACAAAAATCTGACATTTTTTATTAATATTTGTAGCAAATAAATCTATACGTGGGATACCAAATTTTTTAGTAATCTTTTGAAAAGCACCAATATCCAAACTAAATTCTGTTTCAATTGATAGAGATCTAGATTCCAAATCAGCTTGGTGGTTTTGCTTGGACGGAATATAAGTGGCGTAAATGTAAATATTACGTTGCTCACACCACCTCCAAATATCTCTGCTTAACAAATTTAAATTTTGATAACGAATTCCACCCATCTTATTGATATAGGCAATTGCAGTTTTATTGTCTACTCGAAGTAAAATATTGGACTTAAATTTTTTGTCAGCAAAACATTTTAAAGCATAAAAAACCGTTAAAAGCCCTAGGTAATTTATGTGAGTATTTCTATGCTCGTTTCCCCAAAAACCATGAGTTGACTCATTGCCGCATACGACCCCCCACCCAGTCTTGGAAGAGTCTGTAAAAATCTCAAAATCAAAATTTTGAATATGGATAAAATTTTTTGAATTTAATATATGAGTTTCCCACCATTTTAGATCAGCTTTTACTGGCAAAGAAATACTCATTGATGAGTCATAACAATTATTAGATCTCTTAAGGGCAGAATATTTTGCCTGCTCTAATTGTTTTAAATATACCCATCCGTACTGAACGGCTGGGCATACAGTTACTATCATTCCAACTAGTTTCAAAAATTCTCGATTTGAAATTCGATCTACTTTTTGAAATCACCTGCCCCAAAATCTTATTTTGTTTTTCGAGAGGAAGTTCTAAAGAGAGGGAAATACTGTTATAAATAAAACCTAGATATTTACAACAGTTAGAAGGACTCAGATAACTCTTTTTATAATTTATCAAAAACCCAATTTCTGCTAATAGTGCTATAACGAATTTGATGTTTGCCTTCGCCTGTTGCAGACTCTTATCGAGTATTAAAAAATCATCCAAATATATTATGCAGCAAATGCCGTTAAGCCGAAAAATATTAAGGATTGGTTTTAACAACTTTGTAAACACAAAAGGTGCTGTACAAAGTCCCATAGGTAATGCATTATATTCATAAAGATCGTTTTTATACTGGAAATTTAAAAATTTTCGATATAGTTTTGCAACAGGAACCATGTAATAAGCGTCCTTAAGATCGATTGTGACCATAAAACATCCTATAGTTACTATATCCTTAACAGAAAAAAATGATGACAAAAATTCCCCTGGCGTATGATTACAAAGACTTATTACGCTTTTTCTAATAAGTTTTGAAATAGCAATATCAACTTTTTGTTGTTCCACTAAACTAAAACTTTTTGGTCCAGGAATTAGGGTTTGAAATAGGTGTTGTTGAAAACGGAATATTATAACCTTTAATCCATCCAAGTAGCGTTTCGTTATCCGTCAATACTTGCCATTCGTCAAAAAAATACTTTAATCTGCCAGCATAATAGGAACTTACCCCATTTATTTCCGAAATCTCGTGTGTTCCTTTGTTGGTAATAAGATGATTTCTGTCCTTTTTGCTGAGGTGGCACTTGCCTTTTCATTTTTGTTTTGTACTGCGCGCCCCGATAGTTTAAAGAACTCGAAGGCAACACAGAGAGCCTTGGGTTAGTTGGCATGGCGGTAAAGGATTGCCTTTTATAGGCAGAGGAAGTGGAAACCATATTTTTCAGTTCCTTTCCAGTGCGAAAGCAACTTTTCGCTTCCTTGAATTTTTCAGTAAAGTCTTGCCCACACAAGAATTTATCCGGCCTACTTTCTTTGATAATTTTTTTAACAGTTGGATTTAGCCTCTGCTCAATGTGATATTTCCTTCCGATTGATTGCATTACAAATGCTCCTGTTAACTGTTTCCCAGCATTTATAAAATCGGGAATTAATTCTTTTTTAAGTTCTTTAACTGATAAGTTCCATCCGCAGAAAGCAACTTATGCAACCCTCCTGCCAAAGCAGAAAGGCCGTAGCCTGTTTCTGCCTGTATTGTCACACAATATTTATCGTCTTTCTTTTGTTCCTCCGTGATTGAGGAAACAATCTCGGGGTTAAGCTCTGGGCTTTGCAAATATTTAATGTTTTCCGGAATTGGATATTTTTTCTAAGTGTATTTACAAATATTTATTTCATACAGGGTCGTGCCCTACAGGTTCATCACCAAACATGGATAAAATGTCATTATCCAACTCCTGAGATGCTAAGGGTCTCTCTTGTTCCACCTCCTGGATTAAGTTTTGGTTACTAACGCTACTGTGTATTAGTACATCATGTTCTTCCTCTTGAACTTGAGGAACACCACCTTAAATACAAAAGGACAAAAATTACTTACGATTTTTACCAACTCAACCATAAAAATTTAGCTTTAACAGTTTTAGCTAAATAACCTTTTTTCTGTGACTTAACATTTTTGTCCCAATATTGTCATTTTATCTTTAACAGTTTTAGATAAAATTTAAGAAAAAAAACCCTCTAAAGAATATACTTTCTTGTATTTTAAACTGCACTAAAACTTACTGGCTAAACTGCCGTCCGAGTCCGAACAACTACCAACATCTGGCGGTTCCTGTTGTTCCCGGTGTTTTCTCCCCATACTCCTGTCAATGCGTGCCAAACGCTTTAACAGCCGTCTTTTTTTATGTTCTAATTCACTATCCCTATCCGCCGATGATCTTTTTCTTGAACGTTTCGGCATTTTTTTCGGAAAAATCAAATCAATTTAGCGCGAACTATAATAACGGTCGCATTGATACTCTCGACAAAGCACGATAATGTAATGAACCGAATAGGCAAGGGCAACAGCGTTCTAAGCAGGAGATAAGCGTACCGTGAGCAGTATGCGACGGGATTTTTTGTTTTTTACAGGGTATTCTTTAAACTTGCTCGATAAAGTGGATAATGGTACTACAGGGTGTAATATATATTTGGATGAGTATACGTAATATAATAGCGCTTGTTTTTCCCAAATATTTTCGTTTTTCGTCACTTCTGCTTCTCTTTTTAATAATTACTGTGTTAGTGTATATGTAATTTTTTAAAAAAAACTTGTTATGTGTATTTAATTATACGAAAAAATAATTATGTTTCTTAAGCATGTAACTGTTAGTGCTGACTTTAAATGTGTATTAGTCTATTTATTCATTTACAGTTATGACACGGGCACCCTGTGCTTAAAATTTAAAATATAAGTTTTACATGTATATTCTATAACATTTATAGGCCAAAGTACAGAATAAATTGAATTGAATTGAATCGAAAATGCTATTGTTGCACTTTGTATTTTTATGGTAAAACTCTTGACCTTTAAAACATCGTGTGACATCAGTGTCTTCATAGACTGGATGTCTTTGCCATTCAATGTAAACTTCTTTATAATACTTAAGTTCCTGAATAGTGTAGATAAGCATACTGCAAGGATTTTTTTTTCCTTCCGCTTTATGTATGTCACTTTCAAGTCATCTTCATCCGTAATAAAAGAGTTCTGTCTTCTAATGCTTTATTGGAGTTCTTCCTTTGTTTTAGTACCGCGGTAGGCAGCAATTTTTATTTTTGAATTTCTTAGTTTTGTATCTTCTATTTCATACTCGTTGTATAGCTTCATCTCTGCTTCTCTCTTTAGAGTTTTTATGTCTTTTTGAGTTGGACATTTAATGACGAAGCTCCCATTTTTAGTTGTTCTTATATTACTGATGCCAACATTTAAATCTGAAGGTGTTATTTTATTTTGAACATCAGCTTTCGTGAAAGAGCTATTCTGCTCTTCTTTTGGTCTTATAATAAGGTTTGGCACATTATTATTTTTTTCAAGATTCTTTGCCACATCTGCGAATGAAAAGCCAAGTTTTGGTGGAGAGGTGCTCAAGTGATCTTGTATTGCGATCTTTAAACTGCTAATTTCGTTTTTCATACATAAAATCAGTAGTTGTAGCGGTATGCATTTAATTTCTGATGATGTTAAACTGGCGCATTTTTTGTATATTTTACGAAGGCAAACGTCACATATTTTTCCTTTGATAGCTGAATTACATTTTGAGCAGTCCTCCGCTATATATTCTTCCTCCGGGTCTACTTGATTTTTTTTTTCATCGTCGTTGTAGGCCATGCTGTATAGGGGAGTTCAGAAGTGTATTGGCGGAACGGGGCGTCTAGTAAATAGCTTGGAGGTAAAATCCAGTATTTTGAAGAGCATCAGCCTGTAAATTAGTGTTTATTATAAAAAACACATATTATAGTCAATAAATATTTATCTTATTTAAAAAGAACGAATTTTGTTCGGGCACCAGATAGAACAAACAAAAAAAGTACTTATCTGAGGTGACCTAAATAGGTCACCAAAATCACCTTCACTCAAAATGAACAAATTTAATTGAAAAGATTCACAATTAACTAGAGTTTATCATGACATTTTACTAAAAACTATAGAACATTATGTTCTTTGCCAGTATTGAAAATATTATTCACTTGAAAAATTAATTTTTTTCACTCACTAAACCAGGAATTTAGGACATGTTAATGAGCGAATTTAACATGTATATTTTCTGAACTTAAAAATTTTCATTTGAGGTGGATAATCATACATTCACAGCAGCTTCCAGTGTTGCCAGAGTGTCTGCGTCTTAAAGTTAAATCCGGCCTGGTGCAAACACATTTTCTTAAATCCGGGTTAAAAATTAAATCAGGATTTAGCCCAATCTACATTTGCCGTGCAATTGGACACTAATGTGTTCCAAAAACTCTGGTAAAATCGATGCGTGGTAGTGGTAGTGGTTGTTAAACACAAGGGACCGTGGTGTACAGGCGGGTATGGCCTTGTTATGCTGGACTCTCTGTGCTCTGACGAATGTATTTACAAAAAGTCTGAAAAAAGGGAACAACAGTAAGTATGTTAAGCTCGCAGAAACGGACCTTTCGACGTTGATTCACAGAACAACACATGTTCTGTGGTTGATTTGACGTCTTTTTCCGAATTTTCCGGAACACGAGATTCTCAGAAGTTTCTGGAGCTCGAGGCTTTCTTTGGGCAAATTATAAAAAATATAATAATTTTTTTAAAGTTTAGTAAAAAGTGAAGCACACACCCTAAAAATACGATGTCTCAGGTAAGTTGTTGGTTAGTTTTCTCAGTACTTATGGTAGGTTTACCCAACTCATTATTATATGCTAATGCCTTGGGTAAAGGTGGATTCAGAGTTCCGTAAGGTAAGCGGTATGACAATAGGGGTTATAAGCCACAGCACGTAGCGTAAGTTTGGTAATTATGCAGTATACACTTTTCTGCCATTTTTGAATTTTTATGAAAAGGCACCTACTAGGGTCCCTAGGACCCCAAATTCGCCTGCGCCGGTTGGTTTTTTTTTTTTTTTTTTTTTAATTTTTTTTCACTAAAACAACCCATTCCAATACAGTCCAACCCAACCTAATCCAACCCAACCCAAAAAAATCAAAAAAACACATTACAACCCCCCCCCCTGGGCACCCTTTTTTCTCTTAAAATAAAAAGAAAAATCGGGCGCAGGCAGATTTGGGGTCCTAGGAACCCTAGTAGGTGCCCCCATAAAAAAAATTTCATAAAAAATCAAAAATGGCAGGAAACCGTATACTGCAGTTCTTGTTAAAGTGTGCATTTTATAGCCTGGATCAATTTTTGGTGGCTGACTTTGCTGGTTTTTAAATTGTTTTGTGTGTCATTGATAGTTTAGTTTAGTTTTTGCTTTCTACATTGTTGGTTTTGTTAAGTGTTTTTTTATTCTCTTTACATCTTAGTTACATGTTTTTGTATACTTTTTGTCTTGTACAATATTTATTGTTTTATGGTTTTTTTAAGTACCTACTTTGTTTACATTTTAAGTTTTATTAACTTTTAATTTTGTTTTAACTATTGATTTTACCGTATGTGTTTGCAACCTAGAATTATTTTTGCAACTGTTTTTGTAAATTTTTTTGTGTTTAGCTAGGTTACATGTTCTTGTATACTTTTTGTTTTGTACAATATTTATTGTTTTTTTTTAAGTACCTACTCTGTTTTTTATATTTTGGTATTTTTTTAAAATTTAGTTTTAACTATTGATTTTACCATTTGTGTTTGCGACCTAGAATTATTTTTGCAACTGTTTTTGTAAATTTTTAACTTTGTGTTTAGCTAGTCTAATTATTTGTAAAAGAGAAATTAATCTGACATAGGATTTAATTACTTTTAATATTTAATTTTAATTACGGACTACCTTAAATTGTAATAAACTTTTGACTTATGTAAGTGCGTAAGCATACTATAGTACCAATAAAAAGAATTGAATTGAATGAATGGCATTAGTTAGTTGTGAGCCATTTTGCTCTCCTGTCTTATAAGAGGGACGGCAAAACCGCTCACAAACAAAGTCATTAGTGCTAAAACAGACAGAATAGTGATAGAAAAGTGAAATTTCGACCAATCAGGTGTGTTTCTAATTCCCGGGAGCATTCCCTTTCCCGAAATTGAAGAATATGGGACCAGAATATGGGAAAGGTGAGTATTGTTGTGGCACATCAGGTAAATACTGATGACGATTGCAGATACATAAACATTCGAAACATTGTAAAAAAGTAAAATTAAAGACAATGGAAGTTTGAAACTTTAGTTTACTCTCAAGTTCAACATTGCCTACCACCTTTAAACAACAAATCAAATCTTGTATGTAGGGCTTTTTGAGTTTTGGGCATTTTTTGGATTTTTTTTCCATAAGCCCAATGTTAAATTTAATATTGCCCAAAAATTAAATTTGTTTAATTCCAAAAGTTATCATATAGAGGCAACTCTTAGTTCAGCATAGTTTTTGAGATACAGGGTAGCACAAATTACTTTTTCTTAGATTTTCCTGGATTTAGAGTAGAGTAGAGTAATTGTTATTTGCATAAATTTTTAACATAATTGAGCAAATAACGTCTAAGACAATCCTTAAAACTAAAATACAGGAAAATGCTAGAAAGACAAAATATTAAAATCCAAAAACAATTTAAAAAATTTTAAAAATTGAACATGTATAGCCTACATTTAAACATTTAGTACATACAAATTTGTATAAGACATTTAAAACATTTTAACATCTTGAAAAAAAAATAGAAAAATTTAACACTAAACACATTTTAAGAGCAAACACTGTTAGAATAACGTTTTTTAAAAACTATTGAAAAATACAAAGATAGCAAAACATGTTAAAATTATTTCACTATGAAAAGAAAAAAAAAACTGTTTCAGACTGGAAATCAATCTCCTGCATGTGGAGGTAAACTTTCAAGATACTCTGACACACTGTGGGGTTCAATGTGTAGAATATGATGAAAAAGTTTTCTTTTGAAAGTTTTAATACATTTTTCTTGCTGAATGGAGGTTGGCAAGTTATTGTAGAATTTACACGCATATAGAAAGGGCTTCTTTCTATTAAGGAAAGTTTGTGGACAACTTTTGTTTCTTGAATATTAGGATAAGAGTTAAAAAAGCACCTAAATCTTTGACACAATCAACACTTTCTAATAGGGTTTGCATTTGTCAATATTTAGTTTCAGCGCACACCATTCCTTGAACCTGGTCAAATTCTTCTGGAGTAGTATTTGGTTAATTTGATCTCGGATTTCCTTTAGAACTTTTTGTTATTTGCAAAATTTAAAAACTTTATCTGATAACATTTTCTACATCATTCACAAACAGTATAAAAAGCAAAGTGCGAACCCTGAAATAATGCCATTTACTTTTACAAATTGAACATTTCCAGCCAAAAAACTACCCCCTGATCCACCCACCCACTATGCCAATAGCTTCAAGCTTCTTTTAGTCAAGACCAATATAATTACTTTCGATCAATATCGGGCAAAAGTGAGAGAAACCGATTTAAACCGAAGAATTGGACCAATGAGATGCATAGTAGCTAGAGAATTTGACTCTCTGGGACTAAATTTTCTCTCAATTCGAGAATAGACGCACTGATTTTAGGCAGGGTTCGTAACCAAAAACAAGCTCCAATTTCCCGGTGTTTTCCATTTTATTTCTTACTAAATTTTAAGCTTAACAAAAAATAAAAAAGAGCGATACAAAGCGAAACAAGAGAAAAATGAAAAAAGTACTAAATTTTAATATCTGGAAAAAAAATAAAAGGCAATACAAAAAGATAAGGGAAATGACCAAACTCGACTTTTTTTACTCGCGGCTTTTAAAACACTCGCTATATACACTCGTTCTTTAACACCGTTCTTAAAAAAGAGCTATTTTCTATTAACAAAAAATAAAATAAATGAATTTGATTTAGTATAGCAGCAATATCTGAATAAAAAGCAACCAAAAAATGTTGATCGTCACAAATTAAAAAAAAAAAATGCAATTTTATTTAGTTTTTCATGGTGTCCCTTGAAGCCCAAAAGAAAGGCCAAAATGCAATGAAACATATTTGGTAAAACAAAAAAACTGTATTTTTTGTAAAAAAACTGTATTTTGTCGTAAAAAATGTACCTTTTAAACAAACCGCTAAAAAAAAAAACAAAGAAACCTATTTTCTGACACATAAAAAGTAATCTTATCATAAACAGAGGCGATCAAACTTTTTTTAAATGGGGCGGGCGGTTTAGTAGATGCTATTAGTAGGTAAATATTTCAACCATACTGTCATATTGTGGATGTAAAAGTTTTGAAAGATGGATGGAAAAGTTTTGATTTGAAGTTTCATCCTTGATGTGTGTGGAACATTCTGCTCTATGGCTCAACTTCTAGTAATGTTTCTTACATTCTTCTTGGCAAGCTCTTCATGACATTGCTTCTGCATTATGGTGAATATTGCCGGATATCTGCTTTAAGGGGAAGGGACAATTAAAAATACAAGCTACTAGATACTGGCAACAGATTTGCAAAGCTGTTGAATCAATGCTGTAAGTTAAAATAAAAATACTGAATATAAGTGACACATAATACCAAAGTTTTGGTATTTTGTATCTTGTTAATAAAAATCGCGCAAAAAAGAAATTACTCTAATCTGTATTTAGTAGCTTGTATTATTAATTGTGCCTCCAGCTTTGTGACAGGACTACTCCCATACTAACATCACTTTTAACTGCCTGAAGGCTTGATCACACTTGTAATTCCAGTGATACACGACGCCTTGCCCTCAGGAGCAATATTGGAAGCTCCAGGAAGCTTCGAAGTTCATCTTTGTCTCGTGGTTGGGACCAATCACATATAGCCAAGATTTTCCTTTTATTGGTATGTAATCCATCTGGAGAAACAACATGTTTAAGAAATTCGGCATTTCGGTTGAAATAAATAACATTCTTTGGATTAAATTATAGATTTGCCTTCTTTAATTTGGAAAACTTCTTGTAGATTTGTTATGTGATCACAAAAAGTTTTTCCTATGACCATAATGTCGTCGAAGCACACTAAACAAGTTTTTCACGTCAGGCCTCTTAACACGATTTCCATTAGTCTTTCAAATGTGGCAGGAGCATTGTAGAGTATTGAAAAGGATGTTTTTTCTGTTTGTTACCTTCATCGATTCCAACTTGCAAATAGCCACTTTTTAGAATTAGCGTGGAAAACCAAAATGATCATCAGGTGTGGTCAGAGTGTCGTCGATTTTAGGTAAGGATTAGCTGTTTTTCTTTGTCACATCATTAAGTTTCCTATAATCAACACAGAATCTAGTGACCAAAACAACAGAAGATAGCCAAGGGCTTGTAGTACAGATTCTTCAATTACGCCTTCACTAAGCATTTTGTGTACTAGATTCTGTTCTTCTCCCCCCTTTGCTCCAGAAAAAAGTAGACAACAAAAATGCTAGTGGTAACCCTAAAGTTTTTGGTCACACCGAGATAAACAAACGCGTGACGTACTTACCGCGAAATTCACGATATTGGAAATACAGAACAGTATTTTAGAGTTTCTATTTATAAACAAGTTTTAGACAAAATCATTTCGGACATAAAATCAAGGTTCAAGAACGAGACAAGTATTTTTGACCTGAACATATCCATACCAAGTTTTATACAAGGTGAAGCCAAACTCAAGGCAAAATTAACTAATGTCCTTTCCAAATACTATAAACTGTTTGATTAATCCAAAACACAAATTCTTGAACTTTTATTGGGAGAAGTCAGTATTTGGAAACAATATTGGTCAGAAGTAGACAAAAGCTTAAATCAAAACATACATTTTCGAGGCAATGAATAAGTGTCGCTATATTTTTCCGTTGATAAAAACATTCTTCGATGTTTGCCAGTAAGTAAGGCTTCGTCAGAAAGAAGCTTCTCGTGCCTCCAGAACATTTAAAACATAAGTACAAAATACTGACGGAAATTCGTCTGATGGGCTTAGTCGCTGTATATCAACAGACATATTGAAATTGACATTGAGCGAGTTTTTTCAACTTAAAAAGCTTTTTAGACCTCAAAAAAAAAGTATATATCTATTAGGTTTTGTTGGTGGTTTGTTTGATATATATTTTTTTTATAACTGAAAAAATTATACGAGCGGTAGGGGAGTAACTACCCCCACCCCCCACCATGGATTTAATTTTTTTACGAAAACATCTACAAAATCAAAAGTAGGGCATAGATTGCGGCGCTATAACACCTTGGTATTTACGGTATTAGTTTAATTTTGTGTTAAAAATGGCATTTGTAGTGTCGTTTTCTTAAAAATTTTCGCCTTGATTTATTTACAATTTTAGTTTAATTTTAAATAAAAAAATTAATTTTTAGTGCAATTTTCTTAAAAAATGTTGCCTGCGGCGCTATGGTACCGTTGATATTTGCAATTTTAATTTCATTTGACTCAAAAATTGCATTTTTAATGTTTTTCTCAAAAATTTTCGGCGCATAAAACCATTTTTTAAAATAAAAAATGTATGAAATAAACAACTTGAACTCTGTTTACCCCACGTAGGTAAAAAGGAAACTGTAAAGTAAAGCCCGTGCTGTCAGCAGCAAAAAATCACTGCCACAAGGGGGCTGCCACACTGACACTCAAACGCATGTCTGTTCTTAATACCGACGCCGTATTTTATTATTATTGTGGTGAAGTATGTCTTTTGTCAGTACAATAAATTACCTAACCCTACTTTTTTGTTGTTTTTTTTTTATTTAAAAATATTTTGATAAAAACTAGAAAGTTTGTAAAAACTGCATTTTGGATTAAGAACGCTCACGCCAGCTGCTTACGATCTCGCTCGGCGGGTTTATATTGAGCCGCAGCGGCATAATCAGTACCTATACCGTTTGAGGTTACCCCTAATTTATAAACTCAACGTTACTGCGGCTACAAAATATATTTGACTAGGCCTGCCACTGCTGCTCAATACAAAAACCTATTTAACTATCTTAGCTAGCGACACCCACTGATATATAATTAGTACCATATTTAATAGCGACAGGTTGACTTCAAGAGATTATTTTTGATTTGATTATTCTCAAACTCAAATAATTAAATGTTGTTTTTTAATGGCAATCTTTTTTTAAGAGTTATTTAATCATAGTTTCAATGGAGAAAGACCTTTTTCTGGATTTATATAAAAAAATAAATAAGTGAAAGCTTATGATACAACTTTTTCTTAGGAAATGGATGTACTTGATCGGTATATGCATTATACAATGTGACATAATGAAAAAATAACCAACATTATTTTTATTATACACGACTAAGTGATACTTGCAAACATATTTACAATTTGAAAACATTATTTTAAATAAAGAAAAATCTAATATAATCCTCAAAAAGTATAAATATTCCACTTACTAACTTAATTAACTTTAATCATTAAAAATTCCTACTTTCTAACTTAAACTTTAATCAAATGTGTATCTATATTACTGGTGCCTAAGCAATACCAGTCTTTTTAGCTGATCCCTCACCTTTTCCCCAGATATTGTCTCATTTATTTTATTGCCCAAGCTATTTAATTTTTTTGCAATTTTTTCAATTAAAATTTTTTTATGCATCTCCTCATAGGGTGCTTGATCAAAAACATGATTTTCCAAGCAACTAAAGATATTTTCGTTGGATATTAATGCTCGAGTTTATTTCACTATTAATTCAATAAAAATATCTTTGGGTGGGTGGTAACCCAGTACATTAAAAAAAAATTTAATAGTTTTTTCTATTTTTTGACCAATTATCTGAACATTTACAGATGGATAAAGTAATTTGCCTCTTGATTTTCGTTTAATCCACTTCAAAGATCCATGCACTATTATAGCCTCTTCGCATATTGGGCAGCTTATTTTCTTTTTAATAGAATTAACTACAAAACCGCATATATAAGATACCACATTTTCTTGTAGCTCATTCAATTGAATTGGAGCTAGTAGCCTGCATTTTTCTTCAATTTCTTCCATTCTTCTTTTCTTCGTTCCCACCTTATATTGGTTATTTCTGTTCTTTCTTTAGAGCTTTCTGTCACATGTAACATTTCTGTACCGTCTTGTCCATGCAATTTTCAGTGTTATTTTTAATATTGATATGTTAGCATACGTCGATAGGTTTGCATAAACTGCAAACAATTAGGATTATTGCATGAATTGCGACTTCTAAAAAAAAAGGTTTAGTATAGCAAAGCAGGAAAAAGGTCAGTAAAACATCGAAATTTTACTATAAAAAAAGTTTTTAGAATTGTCATGGCGCTTCGGCTTTATCTACATACAGACCAAAATTCTAGTTTTTGTATATTGCTTGATTAAAAGTCAACATTAGAAAATATTTTATAATATACACTTACCTGACTGAATTTGTATGTCAGTATGTATTTTATTGATTTTCTTTCAACAACTTCTCTTTCATATAGATTTAAAAGAGAAGTAATAGATACTAAAAATCCAACAATTGGCACCTTTTTCTTGGTCATATGAAGGAAACAGCCTTCTTTGTTCTTTAGATTTTGTATATAATCATATAATTCCCTGACTCTTGGTTTCCAATAGGATTCATTTGCTTCCCTCATAGGAGTATTCATTCCAAACCCAAATGGGTGGGTGGGATATTTTCAATGAATTCAATAGTTGGTCCTAAATCTTGAAAATCAGTCAATTCTATGTCATCCTTAAGGAATTTTAGGCCATCAGCAACGCTTTGACTCAATGTCTGTGCAGCAATCTTGACCTACAAAAAAATAAAATTTACATAAAAACATAACTAATACAAATTTTCAAATTACAGGTTGCAAGGTTTTATGATCTAAATAAAGAAGATGAAAAAAATAGCCAATAGGAATTTTAAAGTTGGGATTTACACCAACAACCATTAATACCAGCACATGTTAGGCTGGATCTCTATCATTATTGACATCCATGTTTGAGCCAACATCCACATAACCCCAGATATTTGATGAGTGCCTCTCAGTTATAATTTCTTTTTTTATTGACATTTCATCCAACATTAATGAACATAGTAACTGGTATCCATTTTGTTTGTAAAAATCATTGGACCTTATTTTTAGGGCCTCGATTGCAGGCTGTGTAAATCCAGGAGAGCAGTCTACTTTGGCCAACCACTTCCTAATTGCCGATGGCGATGGAAGTGCCAGATTGAAAGTGTGGCGAACATAATCATAGGCTTTGGCACTGTAAAATTGAAGAGTCATGGCAAATGCCTTCAACTCATGGGAATATTTAGTTCTAGTAACGGCTCCCTTATGTTTATTTTGTACTCTTGAATTTAACATCATTTGTCTCATAATGTCTAAGGGAACGCCTGAAAATGTTGACTATGTGGTCAAGGGCATTTGAAGATAACTTGAATTTTTTTTTACTTCACTTAGAGCTTGTTTTAATGAATTTATTTTTCTTAATCTCCTTGCATTTGTTCTTTTTGTAGTGTCCATTTTAGTTTTTAAATGTTTAATTTTTTTTCTAGCATTGTCAAGTTCAATTTTTGTAATACTCTGATGGACGAATGCAAAAAAACTGAGTATTAATTCTACTTATTCATAAATAATATGTAAAGGGGGGGGGGGCATTAAAATAATCTCTTATTAATTGAGATGCAGTTAAATTTGTTTTAGATAAATGAATTCTTTGAACTTCGTTTTACGTAAATTATTATTATTAAAAAATATATTGATTTATTAAAACACGGGTATTTTTAATTTTAAAGAATTCATAGTACTTAGTCTCTTTTAACCAAAAAAAAAACTAAAACAAAATATTACCTGTGAGTGTGCGTTTTCTTTATAATCCTTCGTTTAACAGAAGAAGTACCAGAATATGGAGTTTTTCTGCTATCTGTCGAACTACTTGATTTGTAATGAAAGTATTTACTAAAAAATAATTTCTGAATTAGATAGAATAGAAAGTTACAAAAAAAAGGAAAGCAAAATGTGTTACATAATAATAATTAGATATCTAGAATAATGGTAGGTATGTTGTCTCTATTAAAGTTAGTAAAAAGAGGATGAATATTACATTCATGTATCATACCTTTTTTTAAATTTTCAGTTGGTTGGGTGAAGAGTTGGTTGATGAAGTACTTTTTAATGAGGCTGCAGGGCTCGAGTCTTTGTCTTCCATAGAAAATTTAATTTTTTTAGGGGTTATGGGCCTGGATTCCACATCCCTTATTTTGCGTTTTGTTCTACTTTTAAAAATATCATGATCTGCACTAGTACTCGGCACAGGATCATCAATATTTTCTTGAAAATTAGCTTCCTCAAATGGTACTGGCAAATTAATATTAGGGATGGCAGTTTCTACAAGCTCTTTTCTATTCATACCAACTTTAAATTGATCTTCAGTAAAATGATATGAGCAAACAACTTGTCGACCATGAATAAATGTGACAGGATCTCTTCCAATCAATTTTAACCATTGTTGTTGTCGAACTAGGCCTTGAGGGATTCTACAAAAAAAATTTAAAAACTTTTACCTGTAGCTTAAATTGAGTTGAGGACATACATTGAGACATACAATAAATCAGCATTTTTCTTCCTGGTAACAAAATTGTAATTCTCTTTGTAATTAATTGTACCAATATTCACGAATACTTAAATACTTGTCTATAATAACTCTCTAAGAAGAATGACAAAATCATAGTGCATCATTAGCCATTGCAGTTAGGTATAGTCCACATTGCAACCTGTGCCGGTAAGTGATTTTTCCTCTCGCACTAATAAAAAGGTGGAAATGGGGGTAATTATGCAGTATACAGTTTTCTGCCATTTTTGATTTTTTTGAAAAATTCTTTATGGGGGCACCTACTAGGGTCCCTAGGACCCCAAATCCGCCTGCGCCCGATTTTTTCTTTTTTTTTAAGAGAAAAAAGGGTGCTAGGGGGGGTTGTAATGTGTTTTTTTTATTGTTTTGGGTTTGGTTGGAATAGGTTGGGTTGGGCTATGTTGGATTGGGTTGTTTTAGTGTAAAAAATAAAAAAAAAAAAAAAAATAAATAAAAAAACAACCGGCACAGGCGGATTTGGGGTCCTGGGGACCCTAGTAGGTGCCCCCATAAAGAATTTTTCATTAGAAATCAAAAATGGCAGAAAACCGTACACTGCATAATTTTCGAAATGGGAACAGAGTTTCAAAAATTCAACAGTTTCCCTGCTTTTATTATTAAAATAACGGAGGAGATAAAAGCTAGTTCAGAAATTGAAATGTGGACTATGCATTTCCTATTATTTTGAGAAAATGTGTACTATGTACAAGTCGCACACTTGATTTTAAGATCATCAAAGACAAAATACGCCTCATGATGGAAAGCCTACTTACCGATGAAAAGAAAAATAAGTTCCTTGCACTCTAGCGTCATTACCGCACCCAATGGCAAAACAATGCACTATATTTATAATAGTTCGGTCTCTCATTCACAGAAGAAGGGTAGTAAACACACCAATAAAAGTCAATTCGTAATAAAAAACCAAAATAAGTAAAAATTCAAAACACGTGAATAACTCGAAAAAGCTAGGTTAAATGTGTCAAATAACTGATTTTATCAACGACATACGTAACCCGCCATTTGTAATCAAAAAGCGACGTGCGTTTGAGTGTCAGTATGGCGGACGCATGTTGCAGTGATTTTTTTGGGGCTATTACTCCTACAGTTTCCTTTTTACCTACGTGGTTTACCCCCTCTAGATTTAAGACCAAATCCGCGTTTGTATAGTTCCTAAGTTTTGTTTGCACATATTGATATGTGCCTCATAAAAGCTATGCTTTTATTCTAGTTTTTTTTTCGTATCGAAACCGCCCCCCCCCCTTTTCAAATGGCTGGGACCGCCACTGCGCTACTGGTGTCTCCATTGTAGCCTAGGGATCCAAGTTGGTTGTAGTCTTTTTATAGTTGCAAAATTTTATTTTTCACATTTAATTTTTGTCTCTGTTTTTGTGTTGTCTCATGAAAGTTAATGTTGCACACTTCACTTTTTGGGCGATTCCAAAAAAATATATATTTCTTGAATTATGTGTTTTTGTGTTTGGATCATCCAGAACTATTAATTAAGATAAAAATCAAAATCTTCCATATACATCTTAGAGAGTAACATCCTATAGACCTGTAAAAAAAATGCCAAAAATTCTCAAAATTAAAAAAATTACATTTTAAAAAAATTAAAAATAACATACAATAATATTTCAAAATTTGTAAAAATTGAAGTTTTATAATTTTATACACCATTCATTAAAAAATCAAATTTTTTAATAACAAAGTTTTTTGAAGCATCTAAACTTTTCGCACAAAAAAAATCTAGTTGGCCTTTTTTGCACCAAGGTTTTACCAAGAATTGCAAAAGATAGCTGTGTTCTTTGCCAGCAGCAAAATATACAATAATGTTCACTTCGTCAAAGAGACAGGATATTTATTGGCTAGTTTTTAACGACACATTGCATTATATACATAATCATGCTTTTTTTATGGCCATTTTTAAATACAAGATGGTGAACGAAATTAAAATCAACGTAGAAAACAACTATAGAGCATAAAAGAAAAGTTGATTTTAATTTCGTTCACCATCTTGGATTTCAAGATGGCCACCACAAACGCAAAAATTCTTTTCGATTATGTATAAAATTCAGTTTGTTTAACTCAAATCGGTAACAAATCTCAAACGTTTTTTAAAATTAATTTTTTCTTAGTTTTTATAGCTTAACTAATAAACCTTATGAACAAATCCTCTCACATTGACAAAGTGAACATTATTATATATATTTTTTTAATGCTAGCTGGTAAACAAAGAATGCAGCTATCTTTTGCATTGGGTCTTTTATTCTTTTTATGGCCAAATTCCTGGTAAAACCTTGGAGCAAAAGAGGCCAATAAAATTGACCATTTTTGCGGAATTTCAAACTAGATTTTTTTTTGTGAGAAAAGTGTAGATGCCATAGAAAACTTTATGGAACACTTTTTGCTCAACATAAGATTCTGTAAAACTCTCAAAAATTAATTTTTAAAAAATTTGATTTTTTAATGAACGGCGCATAAAATTCTAAAACACCAATTTTTGAAAATTTTAAAATATTTCAAAATTGCATTGCATGCCGAGGCTTTTTTCTCAACTAGTCAGTCACGACTACCCATCATTTTTTTTAAATATTTCCCTAAAGTAAACGTGTTACAAAAAAGTTTTATTCAATATTTTTTACTTAAAATTGAATGCCTTAATGTGGTCTTTTTTTTATTTTTTTTTAGATGTAATTTTTTTAATTTTCAGAAATTTTAGCATTTTTTTACAGGTTTATAGGGTGTTACTCTCTAAGATGTATATGGAAGATTTTGATTTTTACCATAAATAATAGTGCTGAATGGCACAAACACAAAAACACATAATTTAAGAAATATATATCTTTTTTTTTTTTGGAATCGACCAAAAAGTGAAGTGTGGTCGACATTCTAAAATTGAGTATCTAGTTTTCAATTTTTGCATATATATACTTCTCGTTCTTTTTTGTGTTGTCTCTCATTTCGAAAAAGATTCTTGTTTTCCCTCAGTTTCTTGCTCTGCTAGCAGGTTTTTTAATTTTTCTTGTTCCTGTTGTTGAAGAAGGCCCTGTCCTGCTTGTCAATGTCAATTCCGGTGATCAAGTCAGATTTTTAGCTATCTCCAATGGTTCTCGAATAGAACGTAAAACTTTATGGAAAATCTTCTAAAAAGTTTCTTTTTGATTGCTTAATCCGGTGGTAAAGTCAAATTTCTTATAATCCTGTTTTATGTGTGAGATCCGGTTATAAAGTTAGATTCTTTCTATCTCCTCTGGTTTCCGAATGGAACGTGGTGGAATGGTTTTGGATTAGATCGCTAAGGAACGTTGCCTTCCTTCGGTGTATTCCTACTGCGCTGCAACAGTTTTCTTTCAACTAAATCTCACTTCTGACGCCAATTGGTACTACTCGTCAACCAAATTAAGACTTTCCCTTGGCTATATAGGCCAAGGGAACAATGCCGACCACTCGAGAATATTCGCGTCTAGATTATTTGCGACTTTTCTCGATCTTGCGCGACGCCCCGCCCACTCTCAGATATAACGTAAACTAAAACATAAATATATGTACATGACAATAGAACACTTAACGATAATTAATCGAATATCTAAATAAATGTATAACTTGTAACAATAGAACACAACTGAATAGTCTAGTACCTAACTAATAACTTTTGCAATGTCATAAATTGTAATACCTCTTATACCTTTTGTATTCTGGATGCTTTTTGATTCTAAGTTATAGGATATTTTTGTGCCAAATAATATTGTTAGTTTTTTTTATAACAGGCAAACTTACTTAAAGATAAAGGAAATGCAGCCCTGGCCGAAAACAAATTGGAAGATGCTATTAAATTCTACTCCGAAGCTATAGAGCTAGATAACAGTAATGCTGTTTTGTACTCAAACAGATCAGCCGCTTATGCCAAAGCAAATCAATATGAACTTTCTTTGAAGGATGCAGAAAAGGCTATCGAATTAAAACCTAATTGGGGGAAAGCATTTTCTAGAAAGGGTGCAGCTTTAGTTTATCTGGGAAGGATTGATGAGGCAATAGAAACATATGAAAAGGGCCTGCAATTAGATCCCAACAATAGCCAGCTAAAAGAAGGACTTTCGAGTGTAAGTGTGCATTTGGTTTAAACCTAACTTCATATGATTAATTACTCCGAAGTTGCTTTATATATTACTCTTGCCTAGTGAAACTCAAAAATCAAGGACTATTAAACTACCCATCAGCGCAGTCACTGTTTAACACGGGATTACAGACTACCTAGTACATAATTTACTCCGGACAAATGATGGCCTGATTATGAATTATTGGAACGTTTTTTTTTGAACGATATCGCGGGAAAATTTTGAATAAGACGTCCGGTCCAACCGTTCAATTGACTCCCTCCGACAGAGTCTCGTCCCTCAGTCAGGACAGCCCGGGTAGTATCGGATTCCTACCGACTAAAACCTCCCGATTGTGGCTCCAACCTGCCTGATGGCTAGCCAGAGTCACTGCACTGCAGCCATTATTGGCTTTTTGTGCACCCTTTGATTCTATTTTAACCACTCCATTAGATTTATCCCCTGTACGAGTTTGTACAGGTCCTTAATGGAGCAGTTCCTAGACGTTATTGGGTCTAGTTCAACTTCCCCGTAAGATTGTACCGCCCATATTCGGTCGCCAGATTGTCGTCTGTTTCAGACAGGGAGCACCACGAGGTGAGGTTGGCTAGAGGTTAGATGTATTCGCTTAGTGCGAGCGCAGTCTCCAACTGTTTTGAGCAGATATGAAGGTTACATTATATTTCCATCACGATCCCTTACTCCCCTTTATTGGACCGTACTAAATTCGGCTTTGACAGATTCTACGATAAAATCTCGATGCGGGAAAAGTCAGTCAATGGTCACACGGGCTGACTAAATCCAGGACCAAGGCCCCGCATCGTGAGAACATCAAGAGAACTGCTTAAGACCTACAAAAAAAGATAAAAAAACAACATCTCAACTACAAATTCAGCCTTCCACACTTAAAAGTTAATTGAGCCCTAAAAGAAACCGAATTGTTTCCAGAAGTAATTGAGACTTAAAATTATTCCCAGAAAAATATACAGTGAGATTTCCACCCCGCAATTCCCGCTCGGACCGAGCCTCGGACAATACAGGGTATAAACGGCCCAACTGCAAACCTTTTGATGGTCAATAGGGGAGGTCAAAACAAGAAAAAAGCTCATGTAACATGAGAGCCAAAAGTCCTTGATTTTCGGGAATCGACGGTAATTGTTTCAAAACTAAATAAAACCGAAAAAAAATATTTTAATATTTATGTTTTTTTTTTGTAGGCAAAAGCTAAAAAAGACTCGCAAAGGGGTGGCCGATCCTTTCCCAACCCTTTTGCAGGTCCCGACGTCATTCCAAAGCTCAGAGCAGACCCGAGAACTAAAGATTTGTTAGACGATCCTGAATATTTAGCTTTATTGGCGCAGTTGCAAGCGAACCCACAATTGATGGGCACAAAGTTACAGGATCCTAGAGTGTTAACAACTTTGTCGGTTTTAATGGGTGAGTTGTAGTTTTAGTTTCTAAAACAACGTTTTTGATTTAATGCCACTTTTAGTAACACCGCATTTTTCTTAACATTAACATTCAAATATTTGCATTACAAATAAACTATGAATATTTAATTGAAAAGATCTAATAAGGGACAAATATGAACTATTGTAACATTTGTTCTAGAAACTTAAAATATGCCTCCTTTACCAAAGTAAAGGCCCAGTTACCAATTTGATAAGTATAAATTTAGTGTTAATTTTATTTGTTGCACTAAATTGATGCTTATCAAATGGTCAGTTGGAGCCCAAGTTGAATTCATTTAAAATCTTGAAAAACCTCGGGTGACAATGATACAGACTAGGACTTGGGTTATGTTTTTTATTTTGATTTACCAGTCAATAATAATTTGGAGGATGTTGTTGATTCTTTTTGATTTCTATTTTTAGTTTTTTTAGTTTTTTTAATTTTGTTTTATTGATTTGTTACTGTAATTTTTTATATTTTTTATTTAAAAAAGGCATGGCTAACCGCTGAATATGTACATTCTTGTGACGAGTGACACTTAAAATTAGGTTTTGGCCCCAAAAAGTCACAAAATTTTAGTGCATCGGTGCATGCATAGTCAACTGAAGAGAATATGCTAGTCAAAAAAATTACAAACTAAAAGGTTTCTTTTTGACTGGTCAGAAGAAGCCATCACATGGTTAATGAGCAGCTAAACAGTCCAAATGCATAAAATATGACATATTATTTCTGTCATTTTAAAACAGTTAAACAAGTAAAAAATATGGATGGGGTGTTTGTGTTTTCTAGCATCAATATGTCTTGTAGGTATAGACTTAGCTGCAGCAGAGGAACCAATGGACACCTCGGAAACATACAGTCCCCCTCCACCTAAAAGGCCTGAACCAAAACCCGAACCCAAAAATGAACCAGAACCCGAATTACCAGAGAATAAGAAACTGGCTAAGGCCGAAAAAGAACAGGTATTTTTTTTTTAATTGGTCAACAATTTTTTGAGTTTTAAGGGTAGAAGGGTACACTTTGACAGGTCTGCGCAACCTAACACTGCAGGTATTTAAATGACATTACTGACATACAAACAAAAGATAGATGATGTTCATGTCAGCAATTGTATGGTACTAATTGACAAAAACTTGAAAGATCACTGACAACTAGACATTATAAAGGCATCGAGTGAACAAAAAACTACAGAGACCTTTAGCAAAAATATTGTGCAAAATCTGTAAAATCATATTTTTTATTTGTAACACAAACGGCAATAATCAAAAAGCTGAAATTTTTCATAGATCCCTAAAATTGGTTATAAAATGGTGCTAACTCCCTATTTTTTAAAAAAAAAAAGTAATTCGACTCCAAAATTTACGTGCCAAACAGCATTACCGCTATTGCCGTTTCGACCATAGATGAAAAATACGATTGGGTGGGGTACCCTTCTACCTTAAATAGTTATTTTTATACCTGGGTCGTAAAGTAGTATTTTTGCGCCTGCGACTTATTCTTGTTGCCCAAGTATGTGAGAACAACAGGTAAGCCAAGGGCGTAAAAGTGCACTTTAACGCCCGTATTTTCAAGCCTGAAGTAATATGCCCGCGGCCTTTAAAATTCTAAAATTGTCTAGTTTTTTTCCTGTGCCATCGTTTGTTGTTGTTTTAAGTGACTTTTCAAGTTTATATTTTGAAGTATTTTTAATTAATGTCAATACGAAATTATAAATTATTATTTGTTGTATAATTATAATGTTGTATGTACCTCGATCAAAAACAGCTTTAACGCCGTCAGCGTGTAACAGCCCTCGGATAACGCCTCATGCTGGTATTTACACACTGCAGGCGTTAAAGCTGTACTTTTTGACTGAATAAATAACTATTGCGCAAGAGGTGCAAACTTCATTTGAACATTAAACACATTGTTTTATCTACGAAAGATTAAGTATCCATTGATACCATATTACCTGACTTGCTAAGAAGTTTGATGTGGCGGCTGACAATTAAACAGAGAAGCTAAAAAAAAATAATATCAGTATTCTTATACCATGTGTTTCAGTAAACTTATACTAGCGTTGCTACTATAAGGACTATGTTTACTTAACATATCTCTCACGTCTAACTCAATCCTTTGTATAAGTATTTTTAATTCTCTTGGAACAACACTGTTCTCAACCTCTTCAGTGCCCTTTAGCCTACTATTGCCGCCATTTTTATAATTAAATTGACGGGTAAAACATGGGTTTTCTCCATAAAGTAATAGACACTTAATATTTCAATGCGTCGGTATCGGTATACGTATCGCGTTCTATATAAAGCCAAAATACACTACATTTTTGACTTGCTCATGCCATGTCTCGAACGATGCCTGCTTTTTTGACGGGTGTGATGACACAAAAACTGACAGCAATCGATGCGTACGGAGTAATAAACGTATCGTTACGTCCATCCCAACGCACGCATCGATTGCTGTTAGCAGTTCTGTCATCGCACCGTTCAAAAAAGCGGGCATTGTTCGAAACATCGCATAAACAAGTTGAAAATGTAGTTTATTTTGGCTTTATTTCGAACGCGATACGTATACCGATACGGATGCGTTGAAATATTAGAGACATAAAGCTATTTGTAACTCATCGCGGTATACGTATCCGCATCTAGACCAAGCACATTGATTGGTCAGAAACCTGTAGCACGTTCGAAAAGAGCAGATATATGCTAATTTAAGGTGTTTCTGAACGCAATAGATTCTGAGATACGATACGTGTGCTGTAACGATACGTGATACCTAACGCATCTCAACACCTATCGCGTTCAAGAACACCTTAGATTAGCATATATCTGCTCTTTTCGAACGTGGTACAAGTTTCTGACCAATTAATGTGCTTGGTTCTCGCTAGATGCAGATACGTATACGGCGATGAGTTACAAATAGCTTTATGTCTAACAGCTACGCGAGCGTGACCGATACTGTGTTATACTTGGGGAACATTGTTTGTCAGCGACATGAGTGCAGCCGGTGGCTACAGGAAGGGAACTACTCGTACAGCCAGACGCATAATAAAATACGTATATTCTTTTGGTGAATTTTTGACAGATATTTACTTCTAATCTACTCAATCTAAACTCAAGAAGAAAGAAATCTAAATAGACTTTAGAAACATTTAATTTTGGCGATCTTTGGTGGACTTCATGAATTTGGTACGCAGAATTTGGAATGAGCGGTATAGATACCCATCCTCTGTCAGGATTGATCAGGAGTGGGAAGTTTTCGGGTTTTATAATAAAGCCCTCAATGTGCCGGCTCGAAAATTACCATATGGGCGCGCGTAAAAACTACTTTTATGCCCTAAGGCGTAAAAATATCATTTCATGCTCAGATTTGAGGAATTAATTAACATGAAACATATTTTGTGATCGTCGTGTCAACCTGTTAATGAACTTCTATTGAACTTGACATCAGAAATTTAATGTTACTTTGACTACAGCGCCATTTATGCAAACAAATTTTGGGCGATGAGACAGCGTTAACTTACTCTGACTGGCCCAATACAACTTGAAGTTCTTCTATAAAATTACAGCAAAAGAGCTGTCACGGTTTTCTAAATTATGAAAATTAAAAAAAACATCAAGCAAAATTTTATGTGAATAATCATTTCTTCTTTTAGGGTAATTCATTTTATAAAAAGAAGGAATTTGAGAAAGCTATAGAACACTACCGAAAAGCTATTGAACATGATCCGGCAGACATAACATTTTATAACAACTTAGCCGCGGTATATTTTGAACAGAAGGAGTATGAAAAGTGTATCCAAGAGTGTGAAAAAGGCAAGTTTTTTATACACATTTTAAAAACCATTGTTTACTTGTTATTAATACCTACCTTAAAGAAAAATATTTTATACATCCTGTAGTCATATTAGTGTTGTTTTTTTACAAGATTACTATAGTAAAAGTGACTTGCGGTTTTATGGTTAAAGACTTGTTTTCAAAATTTGTAAATTTACTTGATGCTTTAGCCCGCGACGAAAGATTTTATTTGAATATCATTTTAGGTATTGAAATCGGTCGAGAAAACCGAGCCGACTTTAAATTAATCGCAAAAGCCTTACAACGAATAGGAAATGCATATAGAAAACTGAAAAACTATGCTCAAGCAAAGACCTTCTACGAAAAATCCATGTCTGAGCATAGGACGCCCGAAATTAGGACTCTATTGTCAGAAATAGAGAAAATTATTAAAGAGGAAGAAAAAAGGTCTTACATTAATCCTGAATTAGCGGAAAAGGAAAAGGAATTAGGTAAATAATTTATTTTCTGATATATTTACTGTCTTACAAATTTAAAATAATATTTAGTACACAAGCACAGTTACACATTAAAAAAAAATTATCCCTTATTTTGTAAACCAAGATTAAAAGGAATAGTGAAAAGTCATCTGAAGTGTTCTTTTTATAGGTAACGAACTATTTAAAAAAGGTGACTATGCGACTGCAGTAAAGCATTACACTGAGGCAATCAAAAGAAATCCGGATGATGCTAAACTATACAGTAATAGAGCTGCCTGTTATACAAAATTGGCTGCTTTTGACTTAGGTAAGCGAATTTTTAAGTACAGAATGTCCTGGGGGTTTAATTGTTTGCGGACCACTTTTACGAGTGAGTTACAGAAAACTAATAACCAGAACCATATTCTTGAAAGTGAGGTCGGGTTATTCTACACTAGATGAATTTGTTTGTTTACGTGTATTTTTTGAGGTCTGTTCTTACATGACCTTTTCTGAGTTTTATGTGTTTGATCAATAATTTAGTTTTTTTTACAACACAGTAGATATCAATTTCAGTTTAAAAGTCCCGGAAATCAAGAAAATTTAAATTTTTAATTTATTGGATAAATGGCGAATTCCAATGATTTTACCTTTAATTTAAGTAGGTACATCTTTAAGTTAGATTTATTTTACCAGGAACTACAGTCTATTTACATTTTTTAATTACTGTTTTTTAAACAAATCTAATTTTGGTTAATGCACCTGTTTATTGAAAACCTGTGTTATAATGAAACTCAAAACAGAGGTTATATAGTAGTATTTATTTTATATTTCATTTTCCTCTTTTACAAATTCTTGGTAAATCTAAAAGCCCAGGACTGCTGCCCTTAAACTATTTTTAAGGGTAGTTTAAGCCAAAAAGTTCTTGCTTTCTAATGATGCTTAAGAGTTGTTAACCCTTCGCGAATCTCGTGAAAATGGAAAGAGAAGATTGAACAAAAAGTTTTAAAAACTAGATAAAAATTTAACGGCCGATAAGCGCAGTTTTTTATACACACAGGATACAGAAATTGGTACTTTTACCGAGGGAACCCATTTAATAAGTTTATCGTTTAAGGCTATTTAATCTATACTGGATGGACTTATGTTATGCTACACATTTACTTTGTTTACACAGGCCTCTTAAAGCGCTTTTATATAAGGATGGTTTAAAAATTTTGTCATAAACACCACTAAATTTTATTTTAAAGCGTTTTAAAACCGATTTTAGGGTCGGTATAAATACTTTAAAAACGCTTTAGTGCCTTGCTTCCAACTTAAAGAAATACTGAACCTTGGTTTTACCGAAAAATCTGTTGTTAACTTAGTTGTTTTAGAGCCAGTTGCACGGTACTGTTAAACCCAGTTTAATTTCAATTGAGGTTTAGAATGTCACAGCTTGGTATTTCAAATTCATTGCGGGAGCATGTTTTAAACGCCAGTTATATTTAAACTAGATTTAACATTGCGGTGCAATTATCAATTATTTGTTTTCTTTTTAAACTGAAATTTAATGAAGGAAGTATTGCCGCCTTATCGTTCCTTCTCGATTGGTCGTATGATTTAAATTTGAATGGATATTTGGGCTTTGATTAGCGCTAACTTCGTTTTCATACCAAAATGGAAGAGAAGAATCGAATTGCGACAAGTTATTGCAACTATGGTTTGGTAAAGCCATTTTTATTAAATACTTTTAAAAATACAAATTTTAAAAGACAAAGTAGCCAACCGGCCTAAGAGTTCCCGCGCCCGTTTGGTGTTTCACCCGTGCCAAACGCAGTAAAACAATAAATTTAAAAATATGTAGCGTGGCAGGGTGGCTACTAATCTTTACTTAATAAAATAAAAACGGTACTAAACACAAGTATGAAAAATATGCAGAATTAAAATACGTATAAAAACGTATATACCAACGCTGAAAATTATTTGGTCAACACCCAGACTAATAACGCAATGAAAAAATTTAAATCCAAAAAATAACACTTGTGTATCAAGTGTGCTTAGGTCTTATAGGAATTCTCGACCTGGTATTAAAAAATACCTTATAGGTCTAATAGAAGATAAATCTACAGATTTTTACGTGTGTAAAATGGTGTAGTGTGGTGACAAAATAGTAATCACATAAAATATATACATAAATGAAAGATAAAAAACCATAAAATACGAGATTATACTAGTCACAAAATAAATACAAATTCTAATGTAAAATATATACACAAAGATAACACCAATAAATAAAAATAGTCAAAGAGTCAGTGCACTATTTTTACTCACGGAGTATCCTGGAATAAGGGATGTCTCCCTTCCGTCTCCTTTGGCACAGCTCACGGGCAGGAACGGGGTCGTGGAGCGTGGCAGCAGGCTGGCGACAGACTGGCACGGTTGTCTGGCAGCAGGCTAGTTGCGGGCTGGACTCTACTCCATCCGCACCTCGGAATCAGCAGCAGGGTCGTCAAAACATGCAACACATATTTATATCCACGCCGAACTTTCTGGCGTGTTCGGATTGGTCCATTCTAGAAAACGCTTTCCACGCCCACTTCTCGTTCTCGAAAATTCGCAGTCTTTCTGGATTTTTCGATATCAACACTGATTTTTTAGACAGTTGCTGACTCAGTTTTGCTTATCGCTTTTAGTCACTTCTTACAGCTAATATATACATATATCTATAAATTACTTACACTTATATACAATAATTTACAAAAATCCCCTTTTATCCCGGTTTTTGGACATCTATCTTATGGATGGGATGCAGTATCCATCATCCAGCTTTCCTAGATGAGATTTTATATGATTTAATAAGTCTTAGTCGGTATTTTATCGTGCTTTTCAAGAACTATGTCTTTCTGGCTTAATTACTCAAAAATGAGTGAACCGATTTTAATGTTATATTGCTTCTCAAGACACGCATTTTGGTATTTTATATTTGTAACCCAACGGGTTACCGAGATATCGTCAAAATAAGAATATTTTTGAGAGAAAATTCGAAAACTACTATAATAACTCTGCAATACAATGACCGATTTGAATAATTTAAAAAATCTTTGTATTAATATTTTACTAACACAACTTAAGCATACAACTTTAAGTCTTGTAGCTATGATAGTTACTCAGCTATAAAGCGACAAAGTTAAAGATGGCAATTTTTTGTGCGTTACACTTTTTCGACATCCGTTTTTTAATTGATAAAACATATGTAATAATGAAATATGCTAATTAAATGATAAAATTAGCTTAAACAAAGAATGTAAAGGTCTTTAAAGTTGAAAATATTGGGTGTTATTATTATAATAACGTCTTTTCGTATTTAACAAAACTATCCTAGTTTTCATATTTTCTAAGGCATTTATAGCATTCAGAATAAACATTTTGGGGTTTTCTCTAATGTTCAGATTTTCCGTAGCAAGCTGAATCAGCTATTCAGCTAATATTTTTTAAGCGGAAAAAGCAACAATATGACAGTATAAACCCTCGGAGAAGACAACCGGTTTTAGGTGCGTATAAACGTAGTAATTGTCGTAAGATTTTTCAACAATGATATTCGTCTGCAACCCGGACATCTTTCGCTTTCTGTTTTTCCTTCTATTTTATTAATTTTATGAGGTTATATGTCGTCTCTTAAAATATAACCAAAAAATTCAAGTTTACTTCTTTTAACGGTGATTAAAGCTTCAAAATCCTACTAAGATCTACGTTTTGTATTCTGTTCATCCGGAATATCCTGAACATTTTATGATGCACAAACAAAAATATATGCAGGGTGTTTATTTTAAAACTTGCCATTCAAAATTCACGTATGTAGAGTATGATTTTAGTCCTCAGACACGTCGACTTTTTATTCAAAGGGGACACATTTGGTCTATCCTGAAATTTTTGTTACATGCACACCCTTTGAGGGGTAAACTTTTCCCCTATATTTTGAATAGGGAAAGTGGGTCGAGTGATACCTTGTTTTGAAGGTCTTTCGAATGTTTTTCAATCGCGAGATAGTCAAATGGTACATTTGAGTCGCTTCTCAAAAACGAATCGATACATTTTCAAAATTTTTACATGGTTGTAGAGATTTAAGAGACCTTCAAGACAAGGTATCACTTTCAGTATTCAAAATTTAGAGGTAAAGTTTACCCCTCAAAGAAGGTGCGTGCTATAAAAATTTCAAGATTTCAAAATTCCCCTCGAACAAAAAATCGAGATGTCCACGGATTTTTTTCAAAATCACACTCTAAAATATGTAGAACTTGAGTGGGAAGTTCCTGTATCCTGTACGGTATCCTGTACTAAAGGTTCTTTTTAATTAAAAGGCACATTCTTTTAATTAAAGTTTCCAGGGATGGAAGCCTAAGTCAGTATGTCAGTAAAAGTCAGTATTTTCGCGATGGTTATTCAGTTTTTGGATAAATTGGTCAGTAAAGTCAGTATTTTTACTGAAAAAACAAGTGTTAATTTTTAATGAAGATAAACTGAGAGAAAAAATAATATTCTCGATTTTTACAGCAATGCTGTAACTAGCAGTTACTAGTAGTTCCAAGTTTCTCGAATGGAGTTTTTGCATTATAGTGAAAAGGAATGTGTAAGTCCGTGGGATTTTGAGTGAAGGAGTTTTGTGACTGTGAGATTGATAACTCTTTAGTCACACAATCGAGTGTTACCGGGTGTTTTGTTCGCATCCGTGTACAAGGGGTTGATATGACGTCATATTTCAAGATGGCGGCCAAAAATTATAAAAAATACAACTTTCGTAACCGGGGCATTAATATACTCGATTCTATATAATTCGATAACAAGGATTCTAAAAAATTTACTTTCAAGGTCATTCGACCTTAAATGACCTTGAAAATAGCAAAAAAACCAATTTTTGTCATTTTCTCTTCAAAAAATCTTAATAATTTGAGGTTTTGTCAGTCTAACTTTAAATGTACCTTAAACTATTAGGCATGTATGCCAAATTCGATTCTTAGAGTTTGATATAGTTTGAAGCTTCATGACCTTGAAAAATACTCCAGTAAAATTAACATATTGCAAAAATAACATACTCAAGGGCGCTATTCATCAACTATTAAAGCGAAGAGGACCAATATTTTATCCAATATCGTAGAAAAGCAAAAAACGACAAGTGCCACTTACTATGAAAAAAAAGTTTAGTTGATGCGTGACCTTGATTGACCTTGAAAATAACGTACAAGTGAAAAACCAGCTTTTTGTAATGTTTTTTCCAATTTACCACTACGCAAAAACTTTTAAGTGCCGGAGATAAAATTAAAATCTTAGCCATAAATAACACATCATTTTAAACCTCCCTACCATTTTTTTTGATGTGGCGTCCCAGATGTTTATGTTATACCCCGGTAAAAATAACCTATATGCATGTTATGTTCTACTCACTTGTCTAGCCAACAAAGTCATTTGAATAACCTATAAGAGAGTTAGCAGAAGTTATATATATATATTACCATATACTGGACTGGCGGTCGAAAAAGCATAAAAAATTCTAATTATGCCAGTAGGGCATGACTACACTTGTTTATTAACATTCATAATAAAATTCAAGGATGAGGACTTAACAGCTGTTTAGTCACACATTGATGTGCCACCGCATACCTGTAGAAGTTCCGAAACTTAATAAAAAAGACAGGTCATTTTTACCGGGGTATAGCATAAACATCTGAGACGTCATATCAAAGAAAATGGTAGGGAGGTTTAAAATGAACTGTTTGTTTTATGGCTTAGAATAATTTCATCTCCGTTTTTGCATAGAGGTAAATTAGAAAAAAACATCGCAAAAAGCTGATTTTTCACTTATACATGGTATTTTCAAAGTCAATCAAGGTCATGTATCAACTAAACATTTTTTTCATAGTAAGCGGCGACAATTCAACAAGAATTGGTGGCCACCTTGTCATTTTTGTTTTTTTACGAAATTGGATAAAATAAAATGTGTTTATAGGTTGCCATTTGGATATACCAGCCGCCGTATTGAAACGCGTCATAGCTGAACCAAAATTTTTTTAACAATATTGTTGGACTTGCCCTTCTTCTCTGTCTTACCAAATTTGGTCCTCTTCGCTTTAATAGTTGATGAATAGCGCCCTTTAGTAAGTTATTTTTGCAATGTGTTAATTTTACTGGGGTATTTTTCAAGGTCATGAAGGTTCAAACTGCATCAGCTGTAAGGATCGAATTGGGATATATGCCTAATAGCTTAAGTTACATTTGAAGTTGGACTGACAAAACCTCGAATTATTAAGATTTTTTAAAGAGAAAATGGCAAAAATCTTGGTTTTTTTTGCAATTTTCAAGGTCATTTAAGGTCATATGACCTTAAAAGTGCATTTTTTAGAATCCCCGTTCTCGAAATATATGGAATCGACTATAATCATGCCCCTTCTAAACGGATGCGAACAAAACACCCGGTAACACTTGATCGTGTGACTAAAGAGCTATCAATCCCACATAGTCACAAAACTCCTTTATTCAAAATCCCACGGGATATAAATTATCGACGTAAGCCCCTACACTATTAAGAAAAAAATATTCTTTTTTTCTTCTGTATATTTTAAGATTGCTAAAAAGCTTTCTTAGAACATTTTGTTCCCGCTCACATTTTCTTAAACCTTTTTCAAATACATAAAAAAGTTAGCCTATGTTTCAAAAAGTTTTGCCAACGGCGGTGTACGTCGTCGATTGTGACGATTTTAGTTAAATTTCTGAAAAATTTTCTGCGCATACAGCAAAAATTTTTGCATGCGGCGCTATAATATAACAAACAAAATAACCTATGTTCTTTGTGATAATATCACTGACATAATTTTGAGAACAAATTTAGAAGTAGGAAATTTTTGTTTCGTGCACAATGATCCAACCTAACACCTCTACTAAACCGCCCCCCTTTGAAATCAGCTGTATCCGCTCCTAAGTGGACCTTTAACCCTTCAGAGCACAAATCCAGAATTCTTGATTATTTTTTTCGAAGAAAGAAAAAACCAGACAATTTTCTTGAGTAGATGGTTTCTAAACCTGCTGTTTTTGAAAAATTTGCAAGAACCTCATTTTCCTTAAAGATACTAAAAACTGGTGAGGTTTTTTGGTTCTTAGTTTGATTCTTAAACTTAAAAATTGGAAATTATGAATAATTAAGACTTTCTTAGTAGCAACTTTAAATGTTGTATGCTATGTTTATTAAAAAAAGCAAAATTTAAAAGGTGGACGTTGGCTGACTAGAAGGAGCCCAGATAAATAAAATCTTATTATTATTTATACCTATTTTTTTGGTCAGTATTTTTTTTTCATTTTGGTCAGTATAAAAAAAATGATTCTGACCCGCTTCCATCCCTGCTCTCTACCCTATATATAACTAATTACTAGAAATAAACTTTAATTGCAATAAAAATGTAATGTGAAATTTGCAGGAATCCTGTGACATCGTGTGGTGTAAATGCAAAAAATTGAATTGTTTTAGGCTTAAAAGACTGCGAAAAATGTCTAGAACTCGACTCAAAATTCATCAAGGGCTGGATCCGAAAGGGAACGATTCTTCAAGGAATGCAACAGCCCAGTAAGGCCATGGTCGCTTTCCAAAAGGCTTTGGAACTAGATCCCAATAATGCTGAGGCCTTACAAGGTTAGTCATCTTTTGCTTTAAAAAAACGTTGCCTCTGTCTGTCCATTTTAAGCGTAGGGAAGTATGGGCAAGAGGATAGTTGCGTGTTATAGTCGATGTCTTTCAGGCTTACATTATTAGACAAAAGAGCAATTATATTAACCATATTGTCACAGTAAAATACAGCTACGGGGTGTCGTTTGCTACCCTTAACTATATCCTGTTTAAATTCGTTAGAAGCTTTCACTTTTAACGGCCGGGTTGGGTCAACAGATTTCCCCTAAGGATGCCAACTTCACTCAGGTGGGCCCTTTAACTATACTAGAGAAAATGTACACGAGGGTTTAACTCACACGACCACAAATCGGTTGTATGGCTTAGACTTACAAGAACACTAAGGTTGGCCTGAGTGGCCTTATGTGAAGAGAGACGGTGCCCAATTGACTAAGCTGCTCAGTCTACCCGTTATCACTCGCCACTTTGACCCCTTTTTCATCTCAAGATGGGTACCCCTTTCGGTTCTGGTTCCCCTTCGCTTCCGCGGACGTTCTTGACAATTTTCTTGACCGAAAAAGGAGCTCTTTACGAGTTCGCACTTGAAATTCGAGTACCGATCGATTCTCTCGATAGCCTGCAGGTCTGCTTTCCCCCCAATCTTGTTCGTGACTTTTTCCGATACAAAAGATTGTTGAGCAAACCTTGGCCTGCTAACTGTGTTTTGGGTTTATTAATTTCTGATTAATAGTTTTATTTTAACAAGTTTTATTTTTAAAAATATATTCGAGGATTATTAACGAAATTATTCGCTATTCCGGCCAATCGCTACAATATGACATTAAAATATTTTGTTTTAGGATATAGGGCGTGTACAATTGAAAATTCGAATATGGATGGTGGTGATCCAGAAAAAGTCCGCCAAAGAGCTATGGGTAATCCAGAAGTGCAACAAATTTTAAGAGATCCTGCTATGAGAATGATTTTAGAACAGGTAAAATTCAAGAAATATCGCCTCCCCTCCCCTCGTTTCAGTTTTATTTTTACTTTTTATATCTCGAAAACCAAAATGTTAACACATATTATTATTTCTATACCATTTTTTCCATTTTACAACTTTGCGATGGGGCTCTTGAAACAAATCGTTTTTTTTGTTAACTTTTGAAAAAACTTGGGTTTGGTATTGTGATTTTGATTTTTGATGTGAATAAGTCTGAAATTTAGACCTTCTTGCTCTTCTTTTTGCAAAGACAAAACCCTGGTAGATAATTTTTTTGAGCGAAAAATGTGCAAGATTAATTCTAGGCCTAATTTAAAGGTTAAAGTTAAGTCTTTCTTTAGTTAAATTGGTAAGTAAGGGTTAAAATTGAGAAAATAATCATCGCCAACGTTTCAGCTCTACAAACTAAGTTTAAAAGTGGCTTAATTTCAAAAATATTTTGGTTTTCTCGATTTTTTGTTACTGTAAAACTTTATTGTAGAAGAGAAGAATGGTATTTTGATACCATTCAAAAATATTTTTGCTTGCTTGCCTAAATACTACTTTCTATCTAAATTACTACTTGACATCTAGACTAAGGATTTTTGTCATTTTTTTCTTGTACAATTTTTAAGAATGGTGTTATGAAAGGAACTTTTATGTTAATTATTTACATGTTATATTTTATATAGGTGGATTTGTAATTTTATTATTTCTTTTAGATGCAAAATGATCCCAAGGCTCTGCAAGACCATCTAAAAAATCCCGATATAGCTGCGAAGATCCAAAAACTTTTAGAAAGTGGTCTTATCGCTATTCGCTAGTAGGTAGGGGCTTTTTTTTAATTGGTTAGGCAGAATATTTAAGAAGCGAAAAATACTTTTGAACATTTGATAAGTCTGGCTACATCTTGCTATTAATATCACAACGGTGAATGTTGAAAATTTATGTGATGTTTAATTATTGCAACAATGTCCCCAAGGCCCGGTTTCTCAATAACAAGTCATCTCGGGGGTGTAAGCTTGAGTTAAGTTGACCCACCGTTTAAATACGAATTTAGCTATTTCACCCTTGGGATAACCTAAAACAAACTATTTTTCTTGATCTGTTGTTTATAACTTTTACAATTTTGCGGAGTTCGAGTAACAAAGGCCCCAAATAATTCGACAAGGGTTTTAATTTAAATTCTCAACAATTCTTTTTAATAAAAACCAAAACACCAACCACGTGACTACTTTCGGCCAATCATAAATGTGGTAAAATTGGCAACATCGGTAAACACTGCTACTACTCCACCCACAGTGAATGTTTATATATCATATCATATACCACGCTCTTTGTCAAAACAGAGAACATGGTCTATGAAAGAAAAAGAAGACAATCTTTTCAATACGTATTGAGTATGATGTGAAAACGTACTAAATTAGTTATGTTTAGTATCCCCTAGAGTTACCCGTAATTGAGAAACTGGCTCTTGTAAAGCCTAATCAGACTATAGTTTAGCTATTAGCCATTTTAGTTATCCAATTTTAAGCTAAGTGAACCAACTTCAGTGTGTTCTCAAGCTATTTTTCTAAAAACGATCTGCTATACCTGTAAAGTGCTTTAATGTTTTAAACTTTTTGTACTATCCGTTTTTTTTTAAATTATGTTAACTTCATGCTCGACAGTAGAGAGAATTGACTGCGTACTATATATATGAATTATGAGTTTGATGTAAGATTGAGTAACAACTCGGAACTTTTTACATTGTTGTTAAATCTTTAGTTTTTGTCGATTGAACTAGTGCTACTAATCATACAGGCATTTTGTTCAACGTTTTGATCAACATCCAAGTTTCCATGGCAAAGTATTCCTGTATGGTTGACCAAGAAGACGAAAATGAATTGAAAAAAAAATATATTGAGCTCGATATTATTGAGTTTCTTAATCTTACTGACCAACCACAAAAATTAATTTAGGGTTTTGCGATTACCTGTCATATTTAGGTATAAAAATAAATTCCATTTATCACATTTCAAAAAAATTGTATTATTTTGGTTAGGATGATAAGGTCCAAGATCTGTCATGCATACACTCCTTTAAAATTAAATGAGATTCAAAAAAAGTTCCAAATTTTTATTAAGTGTAAAAAAAATATAAAAAAACGCTGATACGTAAATGTTTATAGACTTATACTATTTTATAACTTTTCTTACATCTATTTGTTTTTGTTTATTATTGGACGGAGTTTAAAATGTTTTATACGGGGATGACAAAAGTTAAACAAATTCTTGTCTGCAAGAAATAGGATAGTTGTTTTATAAACGTTTGAACAACTTCAGAAAGTAACCAGTGATAAAGTTGGTTTCTTAAATATTTTTGTAATCTAAGATTTATGACATTTTTTTAGAAAATTCTGTAGTTATAATGTGTTCTTTTTTCCTATTTTGCTTTTTTAATTATTTAAAGATTTAACTTAGTCACCTTCGCTAATACGAGAATTTTCAATTCCTTATGCGATTATAAAAATTATAAAACAATTTATTTATACAAGAGATAAAAATTCCTTTAAAATGGACGGAATAAGAAATCAACATATAAATGAGTGTAAAAAGAAGCCAAAAGTTACTCTTATTGGAAAACACTGCAAAATGTCATGGACATTACTCTTAAAATTAATTTGTGCGTCTTTTTACATCAAAATAATAGCGTCAACAAAGTTTAGTTTGTTTACGCTTACTTTTTCAAGAAATATAGTAAAAGTAAAAAGCCATGTTTAATATTGGACCAATAAGTGCTCCTAATAATCTGGGATTTTGATTTTTTTTAACCATTGCTAGACAGAGCTCCAAGAAAACTCAATAAATTTTTAGGGGTCAGGCTAATTTCAAAAAATTGTAATTTGAATTGTAAAGAGAGCTTTGCTCTGTGATCAAACATGTAGTCATTGCAGCGCAGGCTTTTCCCAACAGAAAAGTCAGGGAATTTAAAAAGTGATTTGGATCAAGAGTGGCACTTATTGGTGAATATTGAATGGAATTACCTTACAATAATCTTTAGAGCGTTCCTAGAAAGTATTTAAAATTATAAAAATTAAAAAATAATAATTACATAAACTTGGAGTATGCACAGGAGTATACCTGCTTTGTATACAGGTTACCCAAATACATCTTCATAATAATAACAATGCAAGGTGGTTAAATCTTGCCATATTATTTTATTCCCCTCTAATATAAATATCCCTGTTTGTATTATTAAATTTTAAAGCACTCGTGGTGTAAAAATCTAAAGAAAGCAAGCAGCCAAAACCCCATTCACTTCACCATGGATAAAAAAACATAGTTCCTGTCAAGATAAAAAGTAATTTGAAAAACTTGAAAGGGTCGATTTATAAAAAAACTGTACCCTTAAAAACTTTCGCTTAGCTCCGTTAATTATACTTCCTTTCTGACCCTGTCTGCTTCTTTTTTTTAATCATAGAATATGGCTTTTATCATATTATGTCTAATTAGAAAATAATCTCATGTAGATTTCGAACAAGCTAGAGTCCCTTTATAACCAATTGTTATTGGTCCACTTAGGTTAACAAACCCAAGAGGGTCCACATGTCACAAAACTCCAAATAACTAAACATGATAAAAACTTCACCATCTTACCAAAACTAAGCCCAAAACTAAACATACGAAACTGGGAAATAAACTAGGATGTACAAAAGTGGAGGCACTTCGGAAGTAATCGGGATTGCCCATTTGGAATATTCTTTCTGGAGAACTCATTCTTCCATCGCCGCCATTCGAGTAAGCAAGGACTCGCATTCTGTATGTCTTACCTATAAAGAAATAGATATCATAAATATAAGGGGTAATTTACGCAGTCTAAGATTGATAGCATTTTGTAACCCAAAAGGATCAGTGAAATCCTGTCATATTTGAATTTGGAATCGTCATTGGGTCGACGACATCAATGGTTTAGGTGCTTTTTAAAAGGGCCATTTTCTTCCACGTGAAAATACCAAGGGAAAATTCTCTGCCCCCAGAAACCCAAAACAATTTTTAACTTTTATTTTGAATTTAAAAATGGTATACCGACCGCTTCAAGCTACTGCGAACATAGGGCGAAAGAAGTCTAATTTGCCAGTGTACGTACATGCAGAGACACCGCACGCCTATCAGTGAAGCAACCAATACTCAGGTTTGAGATCACCACTTGCATGACTTTCCTTTGGTATTTAGTACGCCTCTAACCACGGTGCTGTGTGGAGCGTAGTCAATGAAACCGGAATTTGGTCAATAAATACGCAAATTTTTATAACGTAATTTTCTTATTTTTTGTCACTGATAAATAAGAGAGTTTTATTGTCAACTGCTCAGATTTATCAGTGACGACGTGTTACAATGAAAATAATAAGGAGAAACAAAATAAAAGCAAGTTCTCAAAATAAAATAATACATTCTAAAAAGCAAAAAGATTCTCCCAGTCAAAAAAAAATTAAAGCAAATGTTCGCAAAGTCCTCCTTGCTCGGCTAGACAATATCCGAGCCTACTATAAAAACCCCTTCCAACGTTTCCAAGCATGTTAGGGGTGATAATTTGAAAAGCTTCTTCAAAAACAGATAGAAGTCATTAGGAGCAAGATCGGGAGATCGAGCTGGCCATAAAATAGTTTCCCGTGTACTTATAACCCGATTAGGAAATACATTATCAAGATATTCCCTAACAAGGCCAACATTGTGAGCGGAACAACCATCTTGTTGAAACCATGTTTCACCAAATCTTACACCTAACAACTGCCTAGCAGTTGGAATAATGTGCTGCTGCAGTAGATCCAAGTATCTAGGACCATTCAAATTGCAATTGCCGTTAATAAAAAATGGCCCAATTACGTGTTCCCCTACAATACCCCCCCCCAAACATTTAGTTTTTGGGGATACTGTGTTCTTACGTCAAAATACAAATGCAAATTTTCCCTCGACCAATATCGAACGTGTGTTGGGTTATGACGATTTGACCATTTGTCCATCTGCACTTTTTCGCCAACTTCGTAGACATCCATTTTTAGTTTTAAAAATGTATTATTTCAATTAAGAACTTACCCATCTGTTTCTCGAGCAAGGCAGAAATAAAACAAAATTAATTTCCAAAAGATAACACTGCAGCGTGCTTCGAATCCACCTCGGTCGTACGGCACGGAGAGTAAATTGGACTTGATTCCCCCTATGTTCGCAGTAGCTTGAAGCGGTCTGTATATACATATACAGTGCGGACGTAAAAAGTCCCCCCCCCTGCTAACTCTTATACGGATTGAGGTATCGACTTCAAATAAAAACCATGTTTAATGATAACACTTTTGCTACTTTTTGACGTATTTTTTATAAGCGTCATATTGACGTAGGTCTATAAGGTCGCTAACTACTTTAAAATTTTAAATAGAAAGGGAGTCGAGTGATAGTCGAAAAAACTCATAACTCTGTAAGTCGTAAACCGATTTTTAAAAAAATTAAAATTTTAAATAGGGAATTAAAATACCTTTGAAACAAGGTATCAATCGACCCCCTCGCTATTTAAAATTTTAAAATAGTCGGTGACCTTATAGACTTACGTCAATATAACGCTTATAAAAAATACGTCAAAAAGTAGCAAAAATGTTATCATTAAACATGGTTTTTATTTGAGGTCGATATCTCAATCCGTTCAAGAGTTAGCAGGGGGGGGGGGACGTTTTACGTCCGCACTGTATAATATAAATTAATATAATAAATTGAACTAAAAAATTTGACAAAAAAAAACAAATTTGATGAAAGCTTAGCAATTTTTCATTAAAACCCACAAAAAGTATAAAATTTTAAAAAATATTACTTCAGGCGAAAATTTTTAAAATTATTGTTAAAATCTCAGACTAATAACTAGTTTTTAATCTGAGGTTAAAATACTATTTTTTACAGTTTTTTAATGTTGTTAACAAAAATTGCTGAAAAAAATTTAAACTTAAATTGTAAAAATTAATGTTATAGCGCCGCAGACAAACATTTTTGCTCTTTTACCTATGTTTTTTATGAAACATTTTTAAAAAGTGGGTTAAGTTAGCTACCAATTTTGGGTATCTTGTTAGAAATGCGCTGGAGAAAAATAAAACAAAATATGTATTATAGATACCAAGTGTCACACAAGAATTGCTTAAAATGAAACTAAAATTGTAATAATCAAACAGTGTTATAGCGTCGCAGGCAAATATGTGCACTGGAAATCTAACTGAATATTTTTAAAATTAAGCAGAAAATGCCTCTCTTTTTGTTAAATATTTTTTTTTTCAATTGGGTTGGTTTCGCGGGCAGAAGGTGAGGGGGGCGATTTCACTGTCTTGCGTGTGAACAAAGCAAAAATGCTACTGATAATTTTAAAATAAGACTAGCATGTTGAAGGATGACAGAACAGTGCCGTTCAGTTTCGGTCTTTATTTATCTTGTGTAAAAATTAAACATAAAAGAAAATTCTCTCAAAATGATCACCTTACTTTTACCCGCCAATAGTTGTAATATGCATGGCCAAAAATATTTTTTCTCCAGATTTGTTAAATTTTTTCCTGATTTTTTTCCCATTTGAGGGCCAAACTCGCTCTGCTTTTACCAGCCTTGAGAGGGCAACCTTTTTATTCTGGAAAAACCAACAGTGGATTTTTATTTTAGCTATATTACACCCCCCCTCCCCCGTTTGGCAGCAGCAGATAGATTTTAATCTTAAAATAAGATCAACTTCGGGCCTAGTCTATCACATTACATAAAATATGAGTTTCTAGATAAATTTTGTTGGAAGCCAGACAGGCAGACGAACGGAGAGACTAATGACAAAAAGTTTCAAAAGTCCTGATAGTTAAGAAATCAAAAGTTCTTTGAAATCGATAACAGATTTTTTCTTAGTTATTTATCTCCGTATTTAATTTACTAAAAAGTAAACATTTTAAACAAACACTAAAACATGGGCTTAAGCACCATGCACAGTTAAATTAGAGTAACTAATAATTTATTTAATATTTAGGTAAACCTGTGTGACAAATGACTAACGCGTGTTTAGAACCTCAACATCTTTTGGCATTCTCCGGAGGCATTTCAGTATCGAGCTTCCAGTACACCGCAATCGGATAACGTCGTATTAACCGAGGTCTGTCTTAAAACGAGCATCTGATATCTCGATCAATTGTCAAGCTACCGTACGCTTGATACTAGTCCTGCGAAATTTTGAATTCGCCTATATGTACATTTTAAAATGTAGTTTGTAATATAAATATTTTTTTTAGTGTGTGAAGTTATACGACGTTTAGTTTACTGCTGTTTTATTCACCTATAATCCCTATTTTGATCCATACGTCATAAGTCATAAAGGTGTGTATAGACATAGACCAACCCAATCGAATCAAGCATACGGTAGTCCGAGTGTAGTCGCATTACCGTGCGCTCGATACGTGCCGAGTTCGGTGTACTGAACGATACGACGTTATCCGATTGCGATGTACTGGACTCTCGATAAAAAAATGCTTCCCAGTGATTCGTTGGCAATTCCCAATGATTGACGACCACCCCCAAATTTTGTCTCGCAAACTACAGTTTAAGAATACGTTTATTACCCTAACTTAAAACTAGGCAGAAAGCGGCTTAACATTTTTTTCGAGGGGGGGGGGTAACAACCTCAGAAAAATTTGTACACGTGTTCTCAAAAGTGGTAATATTTTCAAGTACTGCCAAAGGTCTGCGACTGTGCTAAAAAGTTATGGGACTGCACAGGGGTCGTCAAGAATGAATATATTTTCCAGAATGTACTCAAAAACTGTTTTGGGAGGTATTTTTCCGGAACGTTTGGTCTTTCCAAAATCACCTTCGGAAACTCTATTTTCAATGACCTTTTGCAAAGGAAAGGCTCTAATAGGTGACTTGTTGTAGGTTATGGCACTATGTCGTTTATCAATAAATTGAGAAAATATAAAAACCACTGTTTTTAGATTTAAAATAACACATTTATTCAAAAATTTATCCTCATTTTTTAGTCAGTTTCTGAAAACATCGATATTACAAGCTATCCCGAAACGAGCTAAAACCATACAAAAAAAACTTTCAATGAGTTCATAAAAACTGCACAACTGATTTAATTAATGCTCCAAAGTAATATGAACTTTCAATATGAGTTGTTAATAGATTTGTAGGCTAGTAGGAGAAGCAATTTTTAACAAAAAACTAAATATACCAGCGTTGTATGAATGTGTGCAGAAAACGTTTAAAAGTGCAGATTTGCTAGCAAACCACGGAATCCTTGATAGTGTTAGGCATCATTCATTTCAAGTTAAGCTAGGTCAAGTTTGTAAACTTGACATTCTACGTCGTTGAATTCGATGAGTCAATTCAGTCAGAATTTGGCTACAGCCTAGGTTTTTTTCCAATTGAGAAATGTGTGTTTTTTTGAAAAAATAAAGACGAATAACGGCTTTAGGATATGGCAAGGATGAAACTTATGTCCATATTATACACACACGACTTTAACAAGCCAGCAATAGTTATTGAAAAAACACGATATAATTTTAAAAAAAATAATAACAACGAAAAACAGCTGATTAAATGGCATATCGGAAAGGCTCACCGGCCCCCAATATTTCACCGACAGATCTTTGCCAATAATTTAAATGATTGACATTCACAACAGTCAAACTTACCAGGTGACAAGTCATTGACATATCCCTCCAGTTTGTCGCCAAAAGCGATGATCGTATCATTTGCTGTACTTATGTCTTGATCGTAATCCCATACTCTTATCTTGTATCCTAAAAGATAAATTTACAATATAATTTGTGAAAAACGTTTATTTTTATTGGCAGATAAAGGTTTTTCAGATATTCGAGTCCGGCAAAATTTTTCAATTATGTCGAGAGCTCGTCACTTGAGAGTTTCGCTAATGACGAGCAGTCCATTATAGTTGTCCAATAGGGAAGGTTCCTCAGTCGTAATATTAGTTCAAGAAAATTCCAACAGATCATTTTTTTAAAACAAATAAAAAAAATGAACACAATTATTTTGATCGAACTTTAAAAAAATTACAATGTACTTTTAAAACAAATTTTAAAAGTTGAACACAAATTTTTTATAATAATAAGTATGTTTAGAAGTGGGCTAATGCAAACTTCTAGGTCAAATAAGATTCCGTAAATATGTGTTTGGTTTGTTGCAGTAAAATATTTTTTTTATACCTTCATCAAAAACATCATTTTAGTAACTGTCTGCAGATAACTAAAGGCATGGCTTTTTTGGTTACCGATGTAAAAAAACTTTTTTTTGATCACGTGTGCAAAAAAAAATTTGTGTCCGTTTTTTTACCCAAAATTATTCTTGCCTATTTCCGCCAGTTATCACCAAGTATTTACAAAAAAATCATTTAAAAACATCGCCAAAATATCAGACTGTCAAAGATTAAAATGTCGCAACAATAAACGTCACACAACATGAAAACAATTAAAAAAAGAAGTAAGAAGAAGATCTTGGGTGGAAATAACGAAAATTCAAGCTTGGATGAGCATCCCACAAGGAACCCACAAAGGACCAAAGCGGAAAGAGAACGTGAGAAGCGTGAGCTCATCTGTGGTTTCACTGGTCACCCTCATCATACATCATTAAACACCATCAGACACTTTGATTTCCAACCTTGAATCACTCACAAATAGGCATCGTTCCGAACCGGCACTTATCCAAGTTACCCGATACGGATTCGTCCTGGCGTGCTAATATTTCCAATAGGATTATGCTCCTAAGGCAATTAAAACAAAAAAAAGAAGTTAAAAAACCTCCAAATCAGTTACTTCAACCAAAAGGAAACCAAAGAAGATCTTGGGTGGAAATAACGAAAATTCAAGTTTGGATGAGCATCCCACAAGGAACACACAAAGGATCGAGTAACTTCGATAAGTGCCAGTGCGGAACGATGCCTATTTGTGAGTGATTCAAGGTTGGAAATCAAAGTGTGAAACATCGTTAATCATTTCTCTTTTCGCTTTGGTCCTTTGTGTGTTCCTTGTGGGATGCTCATCCAAGCTTGAATTCTCGTTATTTCCACCCAAGATCTTCTTTTTTTTTGGTTGAATTAACTGATTTGAAGGTTTTTAACTTCATTTTTTAATCGTTTCCATGTTGTGTGACGTTCATTGTTGCGACATTTTAATCTTTGACAGTCTGATATTTTGACGATGTTTTTAAATGATTTTTTCGTAAATACTTGGTGAAACCTGGCGGAAATAGGCAAGAAGAATTAGATTTTTTTAATATTACTATATTCCGCTACTTCTCTTTAATTTTGGGTAAAAAACGGACAGAAATATTTTTTGCACTCGTGATCAAAAAAAGTTTTTTTGCATCGGTAACGAAAAAAGCCATGCTTTAGTTATCTGCAGACAGTTACTAAAATCATGTTTTTGATGAAGGTATAAAAAATAATATTTTACTGCAACAAACCAAACACATATTTACGGAATCTTATTTGACCTAGAATTTTGCGTTAGCCCACTGCTCGACATACTTATTACATATTATAAAAAAATTTGTGTTTAACTTTTAAAATTTGTTTATTCGGTGTGTTCTTATAAAAAAAAGCTTAAAATTTATTTATTTCTATCTTTGATTATATAACCGTTATATAATCAAAGTTTCTATGTAGAACTCGAATAGCTAAATCTCCTTTATGTTTTAAACATTACAAGAATTAAATAGTGACATTCAGTTATTATGAAACACCCAATATAGCTTCGTCCTTTCCTACAGAAGAAAGTTCAAGCTATATAATGTTGCAAAAACACGAATACCTTTTTTATTATATTTTGGCCAACGTTCTAATTAAATTTGGTAAAACATTAAATATTAATTTTTTTGGTCATACCTAAAAGCGGTTCTTCCTCCAAACTGGGCTGAACATAACGCCATGTTACTTTTATAGTTGATGGATTCAAACCAAACACTTCAACGCTGGAGGGAGGTTTTTGTGGAGCTTTTCTGAATGTACGCTCCAAAAACCTATAAAACAGTCATTTATAAAAAATGGGTAATAATGATATCAGAATGAGAAATAAATTCTAATTAAATAAATATATAAAAATAAATTTTTATTTATTTTTATTAACTTTATTTAATTTCATTTATTTTTATTTATTTATTTGATTTTTATTTTTTACTTTTTTTTTATTTTTTTTTTATTTATTCATTTTTATTTATTTATTAATAATGATATCGTCAGTTTTTTTGATAAGTTTGGATTTTGTGCCCAAAAGTCCCAAAACGATTGAAGTTTTAGAAAATACGTAATAAAAAAAATATGGTCGATCAAAGATTGCAAGTACTTAAATAAATCGCTTACAAAAATTACTAAATTACCATCTGGCTTATACCTGAGTATTTATATGCCCGGTAAGTCGAAAGTAAGAACATATAAATGGAGATACTGATCATGCCAAAGATATTCAAGTTATACTTTTATGGATCATGCAGATGAATTTTACCACATAATGAAGAGCACATAATGTTTATTTCGAGGCTTACCACTATGTTGGAATATGCTCTCCATATTAAGGTACAGATTTCTTCACTTAATGATATTGGTGTAGAAAGTTAGTACGGTTAAAGTTAATTTTTAATTTAGATACATTTTTATTAATATTGTTTTTTTACTTATCCGGGATGTTACTTGCTAAAATAAAAAATATCCAGCTCATCCTGTACGAATTAAAAAGCGAGTTAAAAAGTCTACCGCGAACAAAATATTATTTAGTTTTTCCACGCCAATAACATAAAATTTTTATAAAAAGCGGCTACAAAACTATGTGCTAAATTTCAAAAATAGATTCACCTGAGATTTTAATAAATTCGATTTTCTGGTCAGGACAGAGTAATTTTATGTGACCTATAAATAAATCATTCTGGAACACTGAGAAAACTTGACTAAAACTATATGAAGAGGGTGGTAGGAGGAGGTGGCTTAACAGGTATTTAGGATCGAGGCACAATTATTTAGCTTGGACCATAGTTCTTTTTCACTTTGCAGGGCAGGAGTATTAGACGCATATTTTCATATTTTATTCATAAAGTAGGGTTACCACCTTTTGTGGTGTTCTTCTTCTTTACGCGAGTTTTGGGGTTCTGGCCTGTGCCCTTAACTATTTTTTTGTATTTCTGCTAGTTGACTGTCTTACTAGTCTTATTAACTAACCAAAATCGTTTTGTTAGGATTTTCTGAGCAACAAACCCAACTTAAGCTAAGATAATAGACACTTAAAGTTACATGTAAAAAGAGTGCTTGTTCCTTCTCGTATCTCAGTGCGCATACTCAAAACACCATACGGCGTTACGTCTCAGCCATAAACATTTAAAGTTACACATAAGGGTGCTTAGTCGTTATCGTATCGCAGTGCGCATGCTCAGGACCGATACAATGCGCTTGCGAATACTGCATGGGTGGTCGTAGAGATAGGTGAGGCGTAGTCGCTGTTGTACCGCGTAGAGCATGCGTACTGAGATACGACAACGACTAAGCACCCTTTTTATGTGCAAATGTATTTATGGGTGAGACGTAACGCCATATGGTGTTTTGAGCATGCGCACTGAGATACGACAAGGACTAAGCACTCTTTTTATATGCAACTTTAAGTGTCTATTGTCAATACAGGGTTGATTTTAAAACTTAATGCTTATTCGCCAATTACTAAAGAAAATATTAGCTTTCTTGTCATATTTTATCCATCCTAATAAAATATACATTACTTTTGTCATTTAAGTAAATTTAATATCCCTTTCACCAAAAAAAAATCAAGTTTGTTGCAGTGGAGGTCTTTTCTGCTGCTTTCCCCGAATTTTCAGAAAAATTTGTTAAAATTTAAAAAATCACATGTAACGTCCGCAAAAATTTTCGACTGCGGCGCTAGTTTAAGTTAATTTTAGTTTGAATACAGCAACATTTTTTCTTATAATTTTTGCCCTCTCCCTCAACATTTTAAAATAAGGTAACAATATTTTTCTAATTTTCGCCTGCGGCGCTGTTTTAAGTCAACATTTTAATATAATGTAACAATATTTTTTAAATTTTAGCCTCCGCCTCCGCTATTTCAAGTGAAAATTACAATTTTAGGTTAAAAAAAAATTAAATATATTCGAAATTTTTTAAAATCACACGTATCTTTCGCCTGCGGTGCCAGTTTCGTTTTTTTAAATAATGTAATAAGCATGTAAGCAATATTTTGTAAATTCTAGCCTCCATCTCAACTATTTTACGTGAATATTATTAAGATTTCTACAAAAATTCCTTGTTGTCCCCCTCCCCCTATTGGATGAGCGCCCCTTTATTGTAACATGTCTGGAAAAATTACAATGGTGGTGGTGGTTTTTCATAATTAAGAAAATGTTTTCATATTTTATTCATAAAAAAAGTTTCGAATGCATATTTTCATGATATTTCAAGTCGCTGTGGGCCCTGATTTTGTATGTGCTATAAAATGTCGATTTAAAATATACAGGGTGGATTCTTTAAACGGAACGGTGCTTCTAGCGAGTCAGAATTTGGTTGAATAAAAAAATCCAAAAACACGTCAACTGAGATTTTTAATTTCCTTTAATTAGTGTGGTATTGTAAAAAAGATAATTTTTTTTTAAATTCAAAAATGTCAAACTATACAGGGTGTCCTATTTTTAAAAAAAATATTTTTTTGCCATACCTCGTAAACAAAACGACATAAAAAAATCCAAGATAGCACGATTAAAGGAAATTAAAAATCTCAGTTGACATGTTTTTGGATTTTTTTATTCAACCAAATTCTAACCCGCTGAAAGCACCGTTCCGTTTAAAGAATCCACGCTGTATATATGGACAGGTAAAATTTTCTTTTTTTGCTGGAGACAAGACAACAAAAGCGATTGGGAAAACAGTTTTAAAAAATAGTACATTCTTACCATTGACTTTCAGGTCCCTCCCCAGCCGCATTATAAGCCATCGATTTTACATAGTAGTAAGTGTCCGGTTGAAGACCCACGATCAAAGCGTGAGGTTGCGTGGATCTGGAGAGATAGTAAACACTGTCGGATTCTGGGGTGTCCTTCTTCCAATATTTAATTCTGTGACCTATATGAATGAAAATTATGGTTATTTGTCCGGCTAGAAAGATGAAGAAAAACGTCCCAAAAAAGTTAATGACAATGTAGGGTTTGTACAAAGTTTATATACTACACAGGTGGCAGTGGCGGCTCGTGACATTACAAATAGTTGACGCAGCATCGCCGAACCCCCCCCCCCCCACCTTTACTTTCGATTTGTATTATGTATGTGTATGTGGAAGTCTTTTTTGTCATCTTCATTCCACCCCGGAAACGATTTTTCCAGTAAAACACAAACGCCATCATACATAGGAAACATTGTCAAAAAAAAATTATAAAAACGAATACCGCAACTGAAAAGAAACAAAGCCCGGCACGCGACGCTCAATATTACATAAATAAATGATGATTAAAAATGACCTTATCTGTCCCTAACTATTAGGCCCAAATTGTAAACATCTGTTCAGCAGGTTTTTATTTCTAAGTAATTTTACTACGTTTCGATCATAAACTATAGTCCAGTTTTTTGATGAGCGGACTGACGTCATTTTTTTGTGTGTTTATTTAATACATTGTTTTAGACAGCGACAATAAATATGTCCAAAAAAGTCATGTCTTTGATTGTTTTAACTGTTACTTCAAATTGACAACAACAAATTATTTGAACTGTTGACAACAAAGAAAAACGTTTTCAAAAGCAAAAATGACGTCAGTCCGCTCTTCAAAAAATTGGACTATACATCACAAAAATTCAAAATAAAATAAAACAAAAATATCAAAAAGTTTTTCGTTTATTATGTGGCAGTGTTGATAAAGCAAAGCAAAAATATTTGACCGGCACAGCTACTCCACCAATATGCGATGCAAAAAAGAAGGCCAAGCGAAGTACCCAGATTCACGCTTTTTTTACTCGAGGATTGAATATCTTAGTCCGTATACCTTTTAGTAAACTTTACCTATTAGTTTTCCTCTAATATTCTCTCGACTTTCCTCAATGGGCTTCCAAGAAACCTTCAAGGCTGTGGAATTGTACGAATGGGCCACCAGCAACTGTGGCGCCACCTGAGGCATATCTTCTGCAGAGTACACCAAGACTTCTCTACTAATAGGACCCATTCCTACATCGTTAATGGCTTGAACTTTCACCTATTAAAAAGATAACTGGCATAATTGTACTATAGCAATTGGGAATTCCATCTAGGCGCTCGCCCTCTGGCGGAAAAAAAAACTGGAAATAATTCGACTCCCTTAGCTGATTTTGTTTACAATAAGGATTCTGCGGTTTTGAGGACTAAAATCGTGCAAAAATACAATCGAAATTAAACTTGTTGCAAATATTGGTGCTTAATTAATAAAAAAATTGATTTTAAAATACTTCTGCGTTGGTTTAATGAACTGTCCTTCTTCCAAGAACGTTTCAGCGCCATGGATTTCTTTTTTCCAGTTTTGCTTTTAATTCTTGATAATTTGTTTGTACCGTTTTGTGCCGTTACCACTGCAGTTTTGGAGAAACTTAAGTATATATTAAGCGCTGACTTTTTGTGCCGTTACAAGTCGAAGTTTTGAAAAACTCTAGTGCATTTTAAGCAATGTTCTCTGATTTTATTGGGTAACTAACTTATTTTTTTACAATTTCAATAATCTCTGATTACAAGTAAACAAAGACCACGATATTTGTTTCGCAGGGGCTGCACGGGGTAACAGCAGTAGTTATTATTACCGTAATTAGTAATAATTAAAAATCACGCTTGTAAAAAAGCAGTATTTTAGTTACTTGTAAAAACTACTATTTCTTTTTTGGCGGGCAAATTTTATTGGTATCTTTGGGACAAGCCATGTTTTAAAGTAAAAATAAGATTGACAGATGAGTTGAAACAAAACATAGCTGTCATGTCAAGATCTGTTTAAGAGCCTCTGTTTCTTCGTTTTTATTTCCAACATGGTTTGGCATTGTATAAACCAGAAATTTTAGAAAAAAAACAAATATATTTCAAACGCGGCGGCCTTAATTTTAAAGAAGAAATCCTGTAGTCGGTCAAGTTTGACCCCCCCCCCCCGGATGGCTTCTGTAAAATTTTAATGCCACAATTTCGCACACTTTCCCACTTTTTAATTTTGCGTACCCAGCCAGAAGCCCTCAGTAGGGTGCTCGAGTAACCAGGTAGCCCCCAGACGATATTTTCTTTTAAATTTTATGTCATTCAAAAGGTGTAATTTTGCACACCCAAATTTCAAATGTTTTCAACCCCCTCTTCCAGACAGAAACCTTCGGGTGGGTTCTAAAGTAACCGTGTTCCTAGGGATTTAAAAATTGGTCTGCAAAATTGAACCTTTCGAATGACATAAACATTTTCGAGAAACCATATTGTCTATTGTGGTTACTGTAAAAGCCTACTGCGGGTTCCTAGAGAATGCAAAGAAAATAGGTGTGCAAAATTGTGTAAAACTACATCCTTATTACACCTGGTTACTCACGAACCCTCCCGAGAGTTCCTGGGGGTTGATTATTGAATTTCGAGAGAATGGTCGCCTTGGAACGTTAACATCCTTCATTTCGACCAATAAGAAGGCTCAGAAGCTGCCACGCTTGTACAGTGCACGCGCAAAGCTGACTCGATTATCGTTTTTCAAGGCGCCCGTTCATTTGCAGGTGTATAAAAGTGTAGGAAGGTTTCTTCGATACACGGCAGGTGAGGTTCGGCCGTGGTCGGATATGTTTCGGATAACTCGTGATCTTCAAAGCCTGTTATTGATCGTATCAGGCAGGTGACTGTTACCGTATGATCTTTCCTACAAAACTCAAGAAACAACACCCGGAAGGTTGAAATAATTTGAAATTTTCAAAAAATATTGTCTGTGTGACTACTCTTGAACCCTCCTGTGAGTTCCTAGGGGTTGTGCCAAATTTGAAAATGGGTGTGCAAAATTCTCGGCAAAATTACACCTTTTGAATGACATAAAAAATTTTAAAAAATATTGTCTGGTGAGGCCGAGGGGGGGAGGCGAACCTGGTTTTTCGTGAACTCTATGACGCTGATGCTATGTATGACTTTTTGTCTCGACTTTTATCAAGTATTAATAGAAAAGAGGCATCTGCAACGGTGTTTTGTGATTTGATGGATCACAAGACACTGCTGGGAAAACTGTCTACTTATGGATTTCGTAGAGTTTCTTATAGTTGGCTGCAATTATTTATTTAGGACCATATACAGTCCGTGTATGCCAACGGTGTATTATCAAAGAAACGATCCATCTCGTGTGGCGTACCGCAAGGCTAGGTATTAGGCCCTACGCTTTTTTTGATATACATTAATGACCTAATTCAACTTGATATTACCGAGGAAATAACAGCACTTGCTGACGATGTTTCGGTTTCATGGAGCAACACGAGTATTGCACAACTAAAAACTAACCTGAAGCTGATTTCTTAAAAATTAAATCTTGGTGCATTTCTAACAAACTTTGTTTGTCGAATGAAGTGGACAGAAGCAAAGGTTGTGGACAAGGAATCACACTGGAAGAAACGAAAATTCCTTGAAGCTGCCTTTATTGGGCAGAATCAGGGTATTTTCAGTAAACCAAGTGTTGAAATTCCAAATATTTGGAAGCCAACTTCTTTAACTTCACGGTTGAGTGATTTCCCATAGTATATAAGTAGCCTTAGGAATAGATTGCAGTTTGCCCCTGAAGACGATCAGAGATTGTACTGATCGAAACGTCATGTATAATAAAATATAGACAATGAAAGTTCGAAACACGGAGTTAATTTCTAATGTATATATTATTGTATTTTTCTTTTTAATTTAATTCTAAACACCTGCTTTGTCAATTAAAATTTCTATTTTATGATAATAAAGCTTTGTTGAACTTGAACTACTGATAGCTTCTGGGGGTGTGCAAAATTTGAATTGGGGGTGCAAAATTTTGGAAATATTTCGTCTGAGGAGGGGGGAACCTTGAAGTTAGTCCGGTTACTCGTGGGAGTGTGTGCAAAATTGAATTTTTGGTGTGCAAAAATATTGCCATTCAATTTTTTTTAAATCAGTGTCTGGGGGGAGAGGGGCAAACTTGACTGACCTGAACCACTAACCTGATAAAGCGTGTAGTAAAATTTCGGCTCGATCTGAACCACAGCTTGATTGGTGTTACCGTATTCTTTGAGAACCACGCTTTGAAATTCAACCTGGTCGTCTTTACGTTTCCAAAACACCTGTAAGTCAAAATAGAGTAATAATATGGTGAACTATATAGCAACAGAGAAAAGGCTCGTAAAACTATTGATCCGGGCAAAGTGATTATCTTTATTTTGCTTCTTTGCTATAACTCTGTAGAGTGTGGAGAGAAATATGAAAATTTTTTGCTAAAAAAAATGTGTTTTCCGCTAATTGTTCAAGGTTCAAAGTGATTTTTCAATTTTGAACTTTCCTAACTTTTCCAGGTTTTCCCTATCCATTTTTTTTTTTTAATTCCCAATTGTCCAGTTACTTATTATAGTTAGTTACTTTTTAAGATGAGGTAGTTTTAGAAAACTGTGGCATCTTCACCAAACTTTCAAAAGACGAGGAGTTTACTCTTTGCCCACGCATTCAATTTTATTTACGAACAGAGCAAAAAACACCGATTTTTTTTTTAAGTATATTTGTTGTTGGATGCCCACTGTTTATCAGAACTTGCTAAATCAAACCCGTTAAATAAAAGAAAGTTCAATCATAAAATGATTCACTATAGAAACTGCAATTCGTTAAACCAATTTTTTATCCGAACTTTATTTCTTCAACCCCATTCAAAAACAAACTCGAAATTTATAAGACCCGTTTTTAATCGAACCACTGTTCATCAAACTCATTCAATATCAAACTCGTAATTTGTAAAACCCATTTTTAATAAAATGCGGAATTTGTCAAACCGTTATTTTTTAAAACTGGAATTCGTTAAACCCGTTGTTTATCAGAAAAGTTTTGCTAAATTGATCGCGCATTCGCCAATAATACATGAACCGGAGGCGTACACGCACTACCTGTGAATACTTTTAGCAAAGTGTGCGCACATAGAAAGAAAAATGCATCGAAACGCCGCGCCACCTGCGTGTGCGCCTCCGGTTCATGTATTACCACCTACCTACCAAATTTTCTGATAAACAACGGGTTTTACGAACTCCGGTTTTGAAAAATAATGGTTTGACAAATTCCGAGTTTTATTAAAAATGGGTTTTACAAATTGCAGTTTTTATGGTGAATCGTTCTTACGATGAAAATTTTTATTAAATACGGTCTGATAAATTCCTAGTTTGATAAACCATAGGCGTTCCACAAGTTATGGATGGCAGGGGCGGGTGCAGCTTCTTTTAAACATTAAATGTGTACAAAAAAATACTTAATTATATTTAAAAGCAAGAGCGCTAAATGCCTAGTCTCAGTTCTAGATTTGTATGTATGTATGAGAAAATTATGCTAAAATTGCCATTTTTTACACGTTTTAAATGTTGTGAACAAAAAATTCTTAAAATTTAGTTTTTGCAGAAAATTCTTCACGATTTTATGAAATATTAAAAAAAAAACGGATTGAGTTAGCTGCCAAGAACTAGATTTGTTGCCAAAATCGTGTCATAAATGTGCCACAGGCCAAAAATTTATGAAAATTTTGCTAGAAATGCCCCCTTTTTTAGTTTTGAATGCCGCAGGCAAATTTGTTTGAAATTTAAGCCAAAATATCAAGGTGCATGGTTCCCTAACTTGGGTAATTTTTGCATTTTTACTGACTTTTCCCTGACCACATTTGAATTTCCTCTCGAATTTCCTGGATTTTCCAATAAGTCAAAGGGTATTTTTACGAGTAGAGATTATTTTTTTTTAAAGTCAGTAACCTTAGCTCCAGAAATGTTTGAGTGTCGTTCAAAACTGGTCATGTGATATCGATACTTTTTGGATTTAAATAAACATCAGAATTGGTTGAACTTTGAATGGAAGGCATAGTTTGTAAAAACTAAGTCACGACTCAGCATTTTTTTGATTTTTAGCCGAATAAGCTAAAACTTCTTTATAAGGCCATAAATTCGAAATACTCAAAAATTTGAATCGTTGGCCTTAGAACGAAATTTTAGCTTATTCGGGAAAAAAAAAGTTTTTACAAAATGTGCCTTCCATTCTAAGTTCAGCCAATTCTGATGTTTATTTAAATCCAAAAAGTATCGATATCACATGACCAGTTTTAAACGTCGCTTAAACAGGGTTCAAAGTGATTTTCAATTTTGAAATTCCCTGACTTTCCAGGTTTTCCCTGACCAGTTTGAAAAACATTTTATAGACATTTTTTTCCACGTTACACTTTTTCAAATTTAGTCTCAGTCTTTTTTCCCTTATTAGTTAACTTATTATTTGAAAAAACTGTTACCACCGCCTTCACCAAAGTATAAAATACAAGCAAATTTACTTTTTCCCAACGCATTCGCCAAACCTTGCTAATTAATACAAGACAATTCGGCTAGGTAGCTAACACCTTCACCAAACATAAAATATAAGTTTTTTTTTTCTGACGCACACGCCAAGGGCAAATTTCTATTTTGCAGTTAAATATTCATTCTCTACGAAATAAAATTGACGACTTGGTGGTATTTCTTGACAGTTTCACACCTGATCCAATTCAACGCTTTTATTCTTTGTTAGTTAAATGTTTTAATGATTCCTTCCCTGTGTGCAGTATGAGAATGAAAAATAAAAAGAAATTCTGGATTACACAAGGTATACGGATATCAGCCAAAAATTTAAGATCACTTTTATACATAAAAAAATTTACAACTTACTTTACAATATTATAACTTACATAAATAACTATAGAAGCACCTATTGTAAAATAATTAAAAATGCAAAACGTATATTGTATAACAATCGCTTAATGGATGCAAAAAATAAAATAAAAGAAATCTGGGCAATTGTCAATGACCTAAGAGGCAAAAATAGCTCATAACCCCACGTTTCAGATGTGGACAGTAACATCCTAAATAACTATTTTTGTACAATTGCAGAAAATCTAACTTCTAATCTAAAATGTGACATGTGATCCCCTTGAAAATCTTCAAAGCTCCTACATAACAGAAAATTTTGTATTAACCCCAACAAATCTAATGGAAATAAGAAAGGTTATTAAGGATATAAAAAAGAAACACAGCTCAGGCATTGATGAAATTCCGATAACAATCTTTCAAAATCTAGATGACAAAGCCTTACATGTTATGGCTGAGGCTATAAATAGGAGTTTTTCCTCTGGCCGGTTCCCTGACAGTCTAAAAATTGCGCTTGTGATTCTTTTACATAAATCTGGTTCTTATGACGAACCAGCAAATTTCAGACCAATCTCTCTTTTAACAACATTATCTAAGGTAATAGAAAAAAATGTGAAAGCACGAATACTTAAATTTTTTAGAAAACATAATATTTTAAATAACTGTCAGTTTGGATTTCAAGATGGTAAAAGCACAAAGCAATATTTTCTTTTTTGGAACAAGTATATTTAAAGTTAAATCATAAAGAATATGCCGCTGCAGTTTTCTGCGACTTTTCCAAGGCGTTTGACTGCGTCAATCATGAATTATTATTAAAAAAACTTAATATTTATGGCTTTAGGGGCAAAACATTCTCCTTTTTTGAATCATACCTTACCTGGAGAAGACAATGGTCAAAAGTGTTCCACAGGGTTCCGTTCTTGCGCCAATTATCTTTTTATTATATATTTGCACAATATTTGCAGATGATACAACCATATTATGGCATCATAAAGATCAGGCCCTACTAAGAACTATTATTTCTGAAGATATACAAAAAATAAAAAAGTGGTGTGACTCAAATTTTCTATGCTTTAATTTTCAAAAGACAAAAGTTTTAAGTTTTAAATTTTCCATAGATGATATTGATATATGTGATAGGGTCAGAGTCTAGCGAAAATACAAAGTTCTTGGGAATTACTATTGACAACAAACTGAACTTCAAAAACCACATAACCTAAATAAAACACTTGCGTTATGCAGTACGTAAAACCTTTTCCGAATTAGGTCAAAAGATTGCCAAGACCACCTATTTTGCCTTAATAGAATCCATGCTTAGATACGGTATAGCGTTCTGGGGCAACACCAGCAAATTTATTTTTAATTCTGTTTTTACCTTCCAGAAGAGAGCTGTGATATATCTTTGTGGTGCTAATCTCAGGGAACATTGTAAGCCCCACACAATTTTAACAGTTGTAGGTCTTTTTATTTTGGAAACTGCGTGCTTGATATTCAAAAAATATAAACATATAACTTGCAATCATTCCTACAACACTCGAAATCGAAATAATATTCCACTACCAATTCCATGTTCGATACTTACCAAACAATCTTTAATATATGACAGTATCAAAGTGTACAATAAACTTCCTACCCAATGTAAAAATATTGAAAGTTACAAACTATTCAGAAAATCAGTTCAATCCTTGCTGGTTGAGAGAGCATACTATACAATTGATGAATTTTTTGGTGATAGATTTTCGTAAGTTTTGTGTAATGTGCAGTTTCACTATGTAGTTATGTAAGAAATTAACTTTCACAATAAAATACCTTATACATATAATATATTAAGATTAAACTGTTGACTGTTTTATTGATTTTTGATCTAATCTAGTTGTAAAACATAATTTGATTTTATTTATTTATACATGATTTTACCTTAGCTTATTATTCTTATTTTAAACTTTAATTTTTTTTATTTTTTGATACTGTTTATTGATTTTTATTGTCGTATTTGTTTCATTTACTAGTAATTAAGGGCTTTGTCTATAAAAATCCTTGTATTTTTTTGATAATAAAGCATATTTGAAGTTGCTACTGCTTAACACAACATAAGTTTAATAGCAGTCACTACAGTTTTTGAGCACCACGATATCTCGGCGTCTACAACGTTTTGTTTTAGAATAAAATCTGTCGTAAATATATTTTTCTGAGTATCACAAATATTATTAGAATTTTTTGAGGTACTACTTTTTTTGTGTTTGGATCCTTCAAAGTGAGATTTTACTACCTGGCCGCCCATGGTAGACAGTTTCAATGGCTTATTTTTATCACACTTTACCCAATCAGGTGGAGCTTTCGCATTAGGATCAATCCAATCTATACTAAAATTAGTTTTTCTATTTTACATTTTTTAAATAATTCCACTAGCAATAGATTTCTGCAGTAAAACAGTAAAATTTTTACGCGTCTTAACAAGCAAAAAGTCTCTAACCCCCATTTGCACCGAATATTTTTTATATGTCCTTTAGTAAAACTCTCTTTAACGACAAGTGCGGAAAAGACGAAAACTCTACCCATCTCTTTCTCTCTATTTAGTTAATGGACACATAAAAATAAGTCGGTGAAAATGGGAATGAGAGCCGGCGCAATAAGGACGGAATTAAACAACAAATACACTGGCATGTTTTTTACATCCTCATTGGTGCGGACAAAAATACGAATATAGCTCAGACAAACATAGTGACTATGTTTTTTTTTGCACTATGCCGCACGGAGGCGAAAGAATTTCGGTAAGAATTATCTGCGCACGCCGGATTCGTCACGAGGTGTTGACATACAAGGTAGAATTCAAACATACTAAATATTTTGGTTGTACCAGGTTTATTTCTAAAATAATCATTTCTCCAGGTTTTCCCTGACCACTTTGAACCCTGTTAAAATGCAGATATTTTTGGATCGCTCGTTTCTGAAACTGAAATATTTTTCTGAAAATTACCCCTCTACAAAAAATATTTTAGTTTTAGATTTAATTTAGCCAGGAGTATATAAATCTCAAAAATATAATTCATTTAGATTTACAAAGCTTACAGTTTTTCGGTTATAATTGATTGATTTTATATAAGATACAGCTATAAAGATTTTAAGGAGCTTTTCACTTAGTAAGGTACCCTAGCGCTTAAATTATTTCCAAGGCCACTTTCAAGAGTCCTGAAAAAGGGAAGTTAAAAAAAATATAATAATTTCAGTTTTATTGTTAAAAAATATTAAAAAAATAATTTTAAAGAAGTTATGATAACCGTAGTTTCTTTTATACAACTCCAATGTATTTGTTTTACCAGTGGTTTTACTTACTCTGTAGTGAATACCAGGAGCATTTTGCTGATCAGCTCTCAATGGTTTCCAGGTGATTGTGAGGTCGCCTATTTTTCCACCACCTCCGCCAATGTTTTCCGGTGCAATGTAGGGTACGTCTGACGGAGTGAGATGTTTGGGACTCGGTGAAGACCATTCTCCTCGACCTTTAAAAAAAATGAAAAAAATATCTTATGGGGTACTTCCCAGTTGCTTGTGTATAATTATCTAAATGAGTGATTCTCACGATTGTCCCCATATTGTTTGTTTTATTGTGTTTTGATTCTTTATAATTAAGTAGATATCAGAGCTCACGTTCCAGATTTTTAACTTCAGCCAATTTTTTGTACAATGTTTTAAAAGTCGAAAACCTATCCTGAATCCTGTTTGACTGTTACTCTCTCTATATCTGAGGTAATAAAAGCATACTAAGAATATTAGTTCACCAAGTCAATTAAACACATCCAAAACAATTCGACCAAATATGAAATATTAATAAAAAAAGCCTCCGTGAAGCCATTTTTGCTTTACATTTTATGAAACAGGTGTTGTCTAAATTATTTTAAATCAGTTAAATAGTTAAAATTTCTATACAGATAATAATGTTGCTGTTTAATAATTCCAAAGTTGAAGATCATTCATTTTCCATTTAGAAATCTATATACCGTGAAGTGTAATATCTACACCTCATTCCAAATTCTCCGGACCAATTTCAATATGGCGGCTGACAACTAAACACAGAAGCTAAATGGAACTGTCATTTTCAGTGTCAAAAAACTGGTAACTAGATTTTTTTATAAATGTTTGTTTTCTGTATGTGCAAATGTTTTATTAGAAGTGTTAGTAGAGACATTAACTTATTTTAAATTTGCAAAGCAATGCTGTAAAAAAAACATATGAAACTCTAACCTTCGTCTGTAAATGAATGTTCACGGAGTTAAAAAAAAAATCTAAAAAAACTTTACAATTTTAGACACCAAAAAAGGGGAAAAAGAAAAATAAAATTTTTAGTTTTAAGCTTACTAGATTTTCTATAAACAGTTTTTAGTTATTTTATTCAAGTTAAATCAAATCAAAAAATACTTTATTTAGACCATAAATAATTTTCGCCAAATGGCGTTATTTACTATAATAATAGATTTTCTATAGCAAAATTAAAAAACACTGAAAGAAAGGTTAATACAAAACAATATAAAATTATATATATATATGCACACAAAATAACTAAATTCAATCATGACAAACATAATACTAATACATCATAAAAATTACCCGTTTAAGAAATTTGTCCAACTTGTAATACGGATTATCTTTAAGAAAATATTTAAGTGTATTTTTAAATAATCTAAGTGAGGCTGCAGATTGAATTTCACTATTTAAGGAATTGTACAGCCTGCATTCAGTGTACAAATTTTTCGTAAAAAAGATGTTCTGTTATCTTTATAAAACATTTTCTTACAATAAAACTTGTACTTAGTATTAGATTAGCCTTCTTTTTAACAAAATGAAGGGAAAATTTAGCGCCCTAATAAATTTACAGAAAAGATTTGTAGCGTAGAGGGCAAAGGGTGAGGGAATAAATCAGAAAAAAGTTTTTCCTCGACCAGGATTTGAACCCGGGACCTCTAGAATATCAGTCTAATGCTCTACCGATTTATTCCCTCACCCTTTGCCCTCTACGCCACAAATATTTTCTTTTTTTTAACCTTTATGAAGTCCTAATATTTAAAATGTTTATTATTTCATAAAATGTTTGTATTAGTGCAGAATCACTTAGTAAGGTTAATACTTAGACCTGGTGACTTTCCAAAAATCCCATTCGAGATCAACAGTGACAACCAAAAATTAAAAATAATGGTTTTGAACCCAAAAATGTACTGATTGCGTTATACCCATTAATGCCAAAAAAATCCTCAATTTTTAGTTTAATAGCCCCCAATAATTTCTCGGCAAAGCGAAATAATCCTGCGTGTGAGTTGAATCGACACCAAACTTTAGAAGTACAGAAGAGGGGTCTGGTGGGGTCCTGTCGGGTCTTAACGGGGCATTGTGGGGTCTTGTCGTGCTGTGAAGAGGTAATGCATGTGGGGTCTTGTCGGGTCAACAAGGGGCATTGTGTGGTCTTTTGCGGTATTGTCAGGAAAAAACAGGTTCTTGCTATGGCATAGCAAAACCCTTTAGTATACAAAAACCGTGAGTTCTTAGAATTGAAACAATCCAGACCGGGGCTTGTTAAAAAGAAAATTTTGATAAAAATTAAAAAATATTTAAGGAATCAAATTAAAAAAATTACGCAGTATAGGCAAAAAATTAGGCGCCAGGATTCTGTTTGTATAAGTGGCTATATCCCTTAAAAAGTTCGATTATAGTTAAGGGTCGACGAAAACAGGCAGTGTGTAAGCGTGGCGTGGGTTGCAACGACTATATAAAGGCCAAGCACACATGCAACGGAATTCAGATTTTTACCAAGCTTTAGACAGATTGAACGTAGGCTAAACGTTTTGGGAAATTTTATTAAAAAAAAAACTTAAAAGGGGGGATGCTAGCGACGGTGGCCGGCTAGCATCACTTTTGGGTTTAATAGGAATCACGGGGGGGGATTAAAAAAATCTCTGGGTCTTTTTTGTTTTTATTAAAAAGGGAGGATGCTTAGCGACGGTGGCCGACTAGCATCAATTTTGGGTAACAGGGATCACGGGGGGAATAAGAACAACTGCGATTTTTTTTTTGTTATATTTGAAAAAAATTGGGGGATGCTTAGCGACGGTGGCCGGCTAGCATATTTTTGGGGGTCACAAGTAACATAAGAAATAAAGAATAACATTCGAAATTTTGGGGTTTTAAGTATAAATAGGGGGATGCTCTGCGACGGAGGCCGGCAAGCATCAATCTTGACAGGTTAATGGTAGTAAAGGGGCGTCGGTACGAAAAAATTAGTTTGCCCTACGTTTAAACTCTAAACAACTAGTCATTATAATTTCCGAAGGATAATCGTTGCAATGTTCGCCCGGGTCTCCAAGCTTTATCAAAATTTGCATTTTTTTGCATTGTAATAAGTTTGGTTCCTTTGGCGTGGATTGGTTTGTTTGTTTGGGGATTATTATGATTCTATTCTAACTTCAACAAAAAAATAATAAAGGTCCAAAGATGAAGATTCGTCAAGGGAAGCAAAATTTTGCAGTAATTTATTAAAAAAGGGGAAAGGGAAAATTAGGGGGGAATTGGAATGGACACGGCATCATTTTTCAGTATTGTACAGTGAGTTCTCAACATTTTAATTAGTTAAATTAAAACCAAATTTTGTATTTTGCGCAATCTTAAATTTGTTTAATTTGTTAACATGTTTTCGGCTTTAAGCCATCATCAATTACCCTTCAATTTTAATTTGTTTTACTTTTACTGTTTACAATTATTCTTTTAGTTCTTGTTTTTTTTTTACTTTCCACAAAAATTATTTTCATTAAGGCTTTTTTTTTCAATTAAAAATTATTTGTACCATTTCTCAGATATTAAAAGTAGACTCCTCGGGTGAAAGATTTCAAGCTGATTTATTGTCTCTATTAACAAATTTTTGCTCGAGAAGGGTACCCTTTTACAATGGGTATATTGATGTTTACTATTCAAATCAAGAAAGCTGTTAACGAGCTTTGACAAAAGAGGGTGTATTGGTATGACCACAAACCAACCGCATTATGAAATTTTTTGTGTATGTTGGTGCGTGGCCGTGTTTTTGTTGGTGTATTTTGTAAGCAAATAAATTTAATAAAGCTGTGATCGGAGGTCAGGTAATCCAAAGTGTCTTGAACCTTGCATTTGCTTAACTAGCAGCCTTTATCACATGGCAAATTATCTTTTATATAACTATGTAATCCCTCTACGGACAGGTTACCTAGGGCGTACTTATTTTTATTCATTCTAGAAAATAGCCAACAATGGAATGCTTTTCTATAATAGTGTGTTAGTCAAAGTACTGGGCTATTATAGGCATTTCAACTAAACATCTCATTACTCTCCTCAATTGGAACTCAAAGCAGACATAGAATGGTGGAAACAATCCTAAAGGGGAGCTTGGGTTACTCTCTTGATTCTTGGATGGTAAATAAACAATATGCTCAAGGTATCAAGAATCCCGTATCTAATTAGGATTCAATGTTAATATTTTTCAATTATCGCATTTTTACGTTTAATCGTGTTACCTTTTATTTTTCATTGGTGCTATATTTTTCTATTTTCACTTTTTTGTATATTTCTTTTATTCATTATAACTGTAATGTTAATTTAAATGGTGTGGTTTTATTTGACTTCCGGTGGGAGGTCAACTGTGTCAAACTCTTTAGAACCTTGGTAAAAAAAAGGAAAGACAGAGGGAAATACTAAAAACACAACGTAGCGTCCTTAAGAAAAAATATTAAAATAAAGATCTGAGGGCCATACAAGGTAGTTAATGTATGAAAGCATCTGCGTGCGTCATGCGTAGAAGTTTTCATAATTTAACAAAACCCGGGAGGTTGTTGATGTATGAAAGTATCACCTGGCCAGTGTAATTTTCATAATTTAACAAGACCCGGGTATAAACAGTTTCAGAATTCTCAGATGAAAATCAATTTTTGGTAGCGAATTCTTTAAATTCAGGCCTTACAAAAGTAGTAATTCCTCAAAAAATTCTAAAAAAAAAACAAGAAGTAAACATTTTGTACTTAATACAATGTAGAACACACTATTGAACTATTTTTTTTTAAATTCAACAAGAGTCATAGCTGGTTAAACGCTTTTCCGCGTGCTTTAGGTGCAAAGTGATTCTTAATTGCTTTTTTCAAAAGAAAAACAAGAAAAAGAAGTTAAAAAACGTCTTATTCTTTCTTTTTTCACATTTTTTTAAAGCTATTTGAACAAATAACAATCAAAACAAAACTCGGCAGTCAATTAATCTGCAACAAGCTTGAAGGTCAAGTTAATTACGCTTCATGAAAATTTGCTATGAAAGAAAAACAAAAGATCAAAAGATCTTGGGTGGAAATAACGAAAATTCAAACTTGGGTGAGCATCCCACAATGAACACACAAAAGACCAAAGCGAAGAGAATCCGTATCAGGTAACTTAGATAAGTGCCAGTGCGGAACGATGCCTATTTGTGAGTGATTCAAAGTTGGAAATCAAAGTGTATGATGGTGTTTATTTATGTATGCTGGAGGGTGACCAGTGAAACCACTGATGAGCTCACGCTGGTTACCCAGGGCGAAACATCGTTTAATCATTTGTCTTTTCGCTTTGGTCTTTTGTGTGTTCCTTGTGGGATGCTCATCCAAGTTTGAATTTTCGTTATTTCCATCAAAGATCTTTTGATCTTTTGTTTTTCTTTAGTTACTTTTCGGTTGAATTAACTGATTGAGGTTTTTTTAACTTCTTTTTTGTTTTAATTGCCTTAGGAGCATAATCCTACTGGAAATATTAACACGCAAGGACGAATCCGTATCAGGTAACTTGGATAAGTGCCAGTGGGGAACGATGTCTATTTGTGAGTGATTCAAAGTTGGAAATCAAAGTGTATTATGGTGTTTTGATTATTGCGTTGCACGTTGATGATTTTTATATATTTTCATCTGACAAGCAAATGATAAATAAACTAAAGAAGTAAATAGCAAGCAATTTTAAAATGAAAGATCAGGGTGAAATTAAAGAATGCCTTGGAATGAAAATATGAACGGAATGAAAATATGAACGAAATGAAATTGAAACACTATTACTTGATCAGAGGCATTACATTGAGAAAGTATTGGTCAAATATCGGATGACCGATTCCAAACCAGTTGGAACTCCACTAGAAGTCAACTTAAAATTGCAAAAAGCAAAAACAAGTGATGATCAGCCCTACCAAGAACTTGTTGGGACATTGATGTACTTGGCAGTGTGTACCAGGCCAGATATAATGCACGTGACAAGTTATTTAGGTCAGTACAATAATTGTCATAATGGTGTGCACTGGAGTGCAGCAAAACGAGTTCTGAGATACTTGAGAGCATTTTTCAAGAGATATACAAAGAGTGTGAGTCGACAGTCATCTACAACGACAATCAAGGAGCTGGCAAGTTGGTGTACAACCCTGTATTTCACAAGAGAACAAAGCATATCTCTATACGTTATCATTATGTGAGAGAATTAGCTGAGGACAAAAAAAAATTAAAGTGGTATACCTACCTACTGAAAAAATGTTAGCAGTGGTTTAACCAAATCGTTACCGAAACCCAAGCATGAATTTTATTTTATATAAAGAACGTTTTATTAAGTGAGGGTGTTAAATCTTATGATTTTAGCATGTAACAAAATGTTTGGTAACTCTGTACCTTATGAAGACAGTTTGTTATAATAAGGTTATATTTTTGATTGTTTCAATACGTTATCAAAAAATAAAGAAGTTATTTTTAATCGACTTTTCCTATTTGTGGATACTACTGGACCACTAGTACTATGCTGTTATAAACAAATTAAACCAACAACAGTCAAATAGATACTTTTTTATGAACACTCCCTGATCTAGCTTTGTTTGCGGTTCACATACCTAAATCATTCCAGGCAGCCACCCTAAACTCGTAAAATGACCAAGGTATTAGAGTGACCTCAATGTCGGCTTCTTTCTTTCCTGTGTATCTGTCAATCTCTCTGGCTCTAACACCGCCGACTAATTCTATCCAAGTTTGATTGACGTTGGTTCTACCGCTGACGGAGTAGGAGTAGATCGGAAGACCGTGGCCCGTTCCTATAACGAATGTCGGACGAGTTAACTTAAAACCAACAAATAATCTCTTTTTCACATTGTAAACACAATCTAACAGTTTAAAAATAACAAATTTTATAAAAATATAAGACAACTAATACCGTTTCTTGTAAGGTTGAATGAATGAATCAGATTTTTTACCGAAGTTTAAATATCCATTATCTTTAAAAAATACTTTTTGTTATTTTATAGTTTACTTGACGAATTGGTACGTTATTCATTTAATACATGTTGCCAAAAAATACCACTGTTTTGAAAAGTGTCACTTTCCCGCACTGAGTGCGGGAATGAATTTACCACGAGAGTTTCCCGCTAGAATTTTTTTATTATTTATTTATTATTCCTAACTCATGCGTAAAGTATCTTTCTGGCTCAATCAAGCTACACCCCCCTCAACGTAACTCAATTTGAATATTGTAAAAATTATGAACCAATTTAGTCCCCTTTTAAAAATTTTTGCATTTAATGAATAACGGAGTTATTCGCACTTAAAAGGGGGGGGAGGTGTGGCTTGGCGCTAAGCTTCACCCCCCCCCACATAATTATGTACTCTTAAAGAAGGGTACTTTTAGTTTACAAAAACCATCGGTTCCTAATTATTTTTGTTTGTTTGTTATGAGGTGTGTAGCTTGATATGAAGGTACATCCCACTCTGCCTAGGAAAGAGATCTGAAAAAAATAATTATGCCATAAATTGCTACTAATTATGTACTAATTTCGTCCCCTTCTAAAAAATTGGCACACCCACCTCTACTTGGGAAATACATTTGTTGGGGTGTTGTCACGTGGAGTTAACGTACACTCCCCTCTGCTGCAAGGTGGCCCAATCCATTCTTATTGCGACCAACAAAAACCAGGTTGTCAAATTCGTAATTATGAGGGTAGCCAAAATTTTGCCTAATGGAATCCTACTGGTCCTCTGGGTGTGATCAAGAAAAAACTTTCAATAAAAATGACTTTTATATATGTATACATTTTCTCAAAAAAATCACTTCTTTTAAAAACAGGCAATTTTTTAAAAGGGGACGAAATTAGTACATAATTAGTAGCAAATTAAAGCATAATTGCTTTTTTCAAATCTCTTTCCTAGGCAGGGGGGGTGCCTTGATATCAAGCTACACACCCCATAACAAACAAACAAAATGAAGTTACCTTGAGAGTAGGCAATTTTAGGCATAATTAGTACCAAATTCTGGCATAGTCACTTTTGGTCGAATCTCTTTTCTAAGCAGAGGGGGGTGTACCTTAATATCAAGCTACACACCCCATAACAAACAAACAAAAATCTTACGAACCGATTATTTTGTAAACTAAAAGTACCCTTCTTTAAGAGTACATAATTAGTACAAAATTATGACATATCAATTTTCATTCAAAGTTCAGCCATTTCTGACGATTCATTGGCTCAAAAAAGTATGGATATCAGTCATGACCCGTTTTGAACGATATTTCCTGAGCTAAGGTCACTGAAAAAAAGAATCTCTACTCTTAAAATTTTCACGTTTCAAAAAATATTTACTTAAAAATTTGCAAAAATAACTACAAAACATGCCAAATTTTGATCCCAAATGGGATAGTTTTGTGTCTCTTTTAAAGAATAGAAAATAAAACCCGTAAATATACCGTTTGTAAACGACCAACATCTTGGGTGCGCTTCCACTGAGGTCGGAGGGAGAAAGCCAACACCCACGCAAACTTGACAAAGATAGCTCGAGACCTCGCTCGAGACACATGCTTTGTTCACCTTTCCCGCGTTGCCACCCCTCTCTCTCTCGCACCTCAACAGAAGTGTACCCATAATTGTAGGCATATTGCATGACCACATTTTGTAATTATAAAAACAATGAGTTTCGCTTCTAAGTGGCAACTTAATAAATTATTTTAGTCAATATCTCCGAAAACAAAAAAAAAATAAATTATAAAAACTATTGCGTAATGTTTTATTTCAAAAGTGGTAATTACAAGGGAACTCTCTAAAAATGTGTGTTACTCACCGTCAGTCCACTGAAGCGTAAAAGAACTCTTTTGTATCTGCATAACTTGTAAACCACCGGGTGGTCCTGGTGGGCCATGAACTGTCACATGACTTCTCGATGATATATTTCCCACTGCTGAATTTACTATACACTCATAGTTACCTACAAAAAGACAATAGACACTTAAAGTAAATATTTCAACGCATCGGTATCGGTATACTTAACGCGTTCGAAACAAAGCCAAAATACACTACATTTTTGATTTGTTCATGCCATGTTTCGAACGATGCCCGCTTTTTTGACGGGTGCGATGACAGAACAGCTGATTCTACTTGTTGCATACGAAGGGATGTACGTAAAGTTACGGACACACGAACGTACGCAACGAGTTCAATCAGCAGTTCTGTCATAGCACCCTTCAAAAAAGCGGGCATCGTTCGAAACATCGTATAAACAAGTCAAAAATGTACTATATTTTGACTTTATTTCGAACGCGTTTACTTTAAGTGTCTAATATTGGGAAAACGTTACAAATGTAAAATAGGTCAAGGTAGGTATAGTTTTGCTTTTTATTAAGTCTATTTTGCCACTTAATTTTTAGGTGATACTCCTAACCTTAAGTTAAATTTACTCCTAAAATCTTATGTTACCTTAATTTAAAGATCTTGTAACAAAAAATTTAAAAAAAAACCTACGCGACTGCTAGTCTAAATTCGTTTAGCATACAAATTAGAGAAATATTTTGCAGTCACATCGGGGTTCTTGCGCATTTTTCAGTTACGGCATATTTGGAAACTACGTAAAAAATATTATACCCCTATTTTTTTTTAAAGTAATTATAGGCGGAGAAAAACGAGTTGAAAACTGAACCTATTGAAAAACTGCTAATTCGGCTCTGAAGTTTGTTTGAGCTTAGCCGCTAAATTTTTTTTGACGTTTTCCACTTTGACGTTCGCACGGGCTTACTGTTGTGATCGATTGTTTAAATTTTTGTGATTGCCTTTTCGATACCTATTAAAAAACTAGAGTTTGATGTGTATTCGGTGTAAAAGTTAAGTGCTAGATCAACTGCTAAAACAGGTAATGCATAAAAATATTCCGTTTTCTTAGAGCTTGTTTAAAAACAAAAAAAAAATTCTGATCTTTTTTGGTTTCAGTTGGAAGAGCGGGTTTATTAATGCACATCTAATTAATATAAGCCTTAAAGTAAAAATCAGTTGATCCCAATACAATACAAGTGTTTATACAAGTGCTTCGGAATGTTGAAAATTACTTTTTCCTACTAACGTGCGTAAAAAGTGCACCTTTTTTTGCGCAAGTAGGAAAAATTTTGTACCTGACACGTGCGAAAAGTATCTTTTCCGCCCTTGACGGCTTGCAACTGCCGTCGCGTGCGGAAAAGTATAACTTTCCGCACTAATTAGGTAAATAACTATTTCCGGACGCGTCTCCGACTTATTTCAACGGCCAGGAGCACAACACTGCATTTTAAAGCCACATATTATTATTCATATACCGGGTGTAACAAGAGATAGGTGCGGCAACTTAGCGCCTTTATTTAAAAAAAATAGAATTATGAAATTTTTGAATGTTACAGAACTGGTAAAAGCTCAAAACTGTGTCCTATTGACACATGTCAAACTGTTACAGTTTCTAGAAAAATGAGGTTAACTTTTGATGTTTAGATGTGAAGAGATTCTAAATACGTTTGTGTCATCCATGTCATCCAGTTTACAATATGTTTCGATTGACAGCAGTAAAAACATCTACCGATACCTACGGCTTAAAAGTATCTTTAAAATGCAGAAGATATTAATAGCTAAAGGTTTAATTTACATTTTTCTACTTCAAGACAAATGAAAACCTTTGGTATACCTACTTATTCCGAAACGACATTTTCTTACAGATCAGATTGAGTTTTTAATTTAAGTTTTAAAAGGTAAAATATGTAAACTTATTTAATTTTTAATAAGTAGACAACACGGCACTGTCAACAAGAAAGAAAGAGAGTGACAATTTTTAATTCGTCAACCTTATGTCATCTCGAATTCTTCTTCTTATTATTATTAAATTTTTTTATCGTCGCTTTATATACATATTAGGCCTTAATACTAATTACAGTACATAAATAGATATAAATAATAAACTGGTGTGTAATAAAATGTAATGTCAGAAAAAGTTAGTGTACCATGAGGTTTTCATTCGCCTTGAAGTAAAAAAATGCCAATAAAACTTTTAGCTATTAATTTCTCCCGTATTTTAAAGATTCCTTTAAAGCCGAGGTTTTGGTAGGCGTTTGCATTGCCGCCAATCGAAAAATATTAGAAAAAAAAAATGTAAAAAAAATATGTTTTCAAACTTGTTAAAATGACATATGGATGACAAAAACGTATTTAGAATGCCTTCACGTCTTCAGGCATAATGCCATAAGCAGAGCGTTTCATTTATAAATCAAAAGTTAACCTCGTTTTCATGGAAACTGTGAGAGTTTGACATATGTCATCAGGACACAATTTTGTGCTTTTATTAGTTCCAAATTTTCAGAATTCTATTCTTAAAAATAAAGACGCTAAGTCGGCGTACCTATCCCTTATTGCACCCGGTATATGAAATAAAATTAAAAGCACTTCTTCAAAAACAAAAAAGTGGTAAACAAATAAATCGGTCGTATTTACTCTGAAGTTTACAACGTTAAGCACCAGTGTCACGAGAACTTACAAAGCAGAAAAAAATAGCATTAAATCGGCATTTTTTTAACGCACGAAACCCATCGAGTTCGTTAGTGTAACTATACCCGGCTCCCTTACGCCTATCGGAAGAGGCAACTAAGGGGAATCCACCCAGAGGTAAATGGGTAGTCTGGCAGTGGAGAGCGTTCACCAGAATCGATAGGTCCCTAAAAAAGAGCTTTGGGTCGTTCCATATGAAATCAACCAAAAAAAGGAGGTTTGGCAGATGATCTCCCCGATTTCGATAATTTTTGGTAAATTTATTCTAACCATAAAGGGGATAAAAAATCCCAAATTTAAAATTAATTCTTGAACATCACAAAAACACCAATTTTGCTCAAACATGTACTTAAAGAAATTGAAATATCTCGATAACTACTTAAACTTGGACGTTGGTTTATAGCTCGTTTTTAAATACCTTTCGAATGATGTATTACATGATATACTTTTTGTTTAAAAAAAAAATGAAATTAAAAGAAAACTTTTTAAAATTTTTGAAAAACACCATTTTTTATTCTTTTTTATAAAAATATATTTTGTTTCTGGGTATTTCGCCAAACTATTTACAAAATTTCAAGATGGATACTTGAAGGGTTCATCACTTGCTTTTGTATAGTCGGAGAGCTCGCGAAAAAAACATTCAAGAGTTTTGGAAAGGCTGATATTTTCAGGATGGACTATACTTTGTCCATATAAAAGAACTCTAGAGTCAGCAAGCTGGGTATTGGGACACCCGGCGGTGGAGCGTTAGCGAAGATGTTAAAATAATGGGTATTCTCAAACTGTTTTGGAAAGGCTGAAAATCCATTTCTTAAGAGCTGATGCACTACCAAACGCAAAACAGACAGTCAGACACTATAACACTAGAACGCGTGACGTCAACATCGCTCCAAACATGTCAAAAAAATGAGTTCAATGCAACTGTTTTGGAAAAGTTGAAACTCAGCCATATGATAGTTTGTGTAATTACATTTATGAAAAAAATAGTCAAGACTTGATGTTATTGGGACCGACGCAGTCAGCAGTCAATTAAAATATGGTAACTCAAAAAAACCATATTAAAAAATGTTTTGTAACTTTTTTATTTATCATTGGATTTTAATGCTTGAAAGACTTTTGTAAAACTAAAATAATTTGCTTGAAGGCTGAATATCAAAAAATTTAATTTTAAGAATATCCAAGATCGCGTTAACCAATGAATTTGCCTAATATTCTATACTCCCATGTTGATCGCTTTTCCTTATTTTGCGTGTGTAAAATAAAATCCACTAATGTAATGTTAACAGTTCTTACCTTCTAGCTACCATTGACCGCTTGAAAACAATAGGTTTTGCGGTTATCGGGTCTTAAATTGGATATAGGCGTAGCAATAAGATGTAAAATAAATATTTTTGCCATTATGTTTTTGGTGAATAACTGTAAATTTTGTTTTTTTTACCTTTTCAAAATATAAATGTCATATTTTTCGTAGATAAACAAGATAAGAAAATCCGCCCCATTGCGGTGGGGCGTTGGAAAAAGTATTAAAATAATAATCGGTATCCTCATGCTGTTTTGGAAAGGCTAAAAATTAACTTCTGATGCTCTGCTGGGAGATGTTCTGCCAAACTTCTGGTTGATTGACTAGGATCAACCGACTAACAACAAAGGTAGATGTCTAGGACACGGCCTATCGACTATTCGTGGCTATAACTGCGGCTGTATGTGCATGGAATAACATGTTACTAAAGTTTCTGGTCTATATTATTATGTGAAATCTGCTGGGTTGGAACTTACTACATAATATCTTAATTATTATCTAAGTTGAACACAGTAGGTACGTGGTTGCAAAGGGCCCAGATGGGCGGCCTACGTGCAGGATTGGCACTCGCAAGGTTGCGAACCTCCACTGACTATACATTCATTTCGTCAATATTCGTTTTTCAGATATTCGTGATACCGTAAAAATTATCTGAATAAAGTACTCTGAATCTTATTATACTTTTCGGTTTGTCTTCATTTTTAGAGTTTGCCAGATTCATCTTTTCCCAATTTATGTAATCAATTAAATGTTGTTTCAATGCGTTTATAAAAAAATGTGAACCCTAACTATATTTTCAGTTCTTCCCCTCAAAAAAGACGTGCTTAAAGTTAGCAGTACAAAGTGATTGAAAAAATTAGTGCTAATTAAATGCCAGGTCACAAAATTTTGTGCTCTTGTAGTTTCCAAGATATGACCTGCACTGCCAGCTACCCGTTAAAGATAGCAGTGCAACATGCTAGAATGGTCCGGAAAAGTAGTAGACTAGTCTAAATGATTAAATGCTAATTAAATGCTGCAATTTCAATTTAAAAAATTATATTTTTTACTTTCTTCTGCATATTTTTTAAAATCAATGTGGTGCAGTACGCATATTTGAGTTAAAGAAGACATTGGTGGTCTTTTTAATATTGGAATAAATTAGTGCTAATAAAGTGCTAATGAAATGCCAAGTAATCAAATTTTGTGCTCTTGTAGTTTCCGAGATATGGCCTAAACTGCTAGCTACCCGTTAAAAGTAGCAGTGCACCATGCTAGAATGGTCCCGAAAAGTGGTAGAGTAGTCTAAATGGTCCGGAAAATTAAATACTGCCATATCAATAAAAAAAAAATATTTTTTACTTTTTTGTGCTTATTTTTTAAAATTAACTTGTTGCACTGCTAATTTTAACGGGTAGCTAGCAGTGCAGGTCATATCTCGGAAACTACAAGGGCAGAAAGTTTGGTTACTGGGCATTTAATTAGCATCTAAATAGCACTAATTTATTCCAATATCAGAAACACCACCAACGTCTTATTTCACGAGAACTCAAATATGTGTACGACCTAAAGTTAGCAGCGCACCACGTTAAAAGTAAAAAATACGATTTTGTTTATTGAAATGGCAGCATTTAATTAGCATTTAATTTTGTCGAATATTTGGACTTCTCTGGACCATTAGCATGGTTCACTGCTATCTTTAAGGGGTAGCTAGCAGTACAAGTCATATCTCAGAAACTACAAGAGCACAAAATTTTATGACTTGCCATTTAATTAGCACTTTATTAGCACTGATTTTTCCAATCATAAAATCTTTGCAGTGCTGACTTTGTACTGCTAACTTTAGGTACGTTCAAAAAAGACTTTTCGGAGCAAGGGCCGTAGCCTCTACAATTTTCCAAATTTTCAGATGAATTTTTTATAAGCGCATAAAAACATATACTATTCGATACTTCCTGAAAAAAAATTAATAAAACTCCCTAGTTTTCCTGAGCTTAAAAGATTATACCTAACTCCTTAAATCGAATAAGACCAAACAAAATACCACTAGAATTGTAAATCTTACCTTGATCCGAAAAAGTAACATTTCCAATTCTCAAGTAACCTGCGTCTACTTTTAGCCTTCCATTGCTGTTTTTGATGTCCAGATCACGGATAGGCAAATGATCATGCGTCCATGTGTAAGCGATGTCTAGTAACTCGTCGGTGACGGCATAACATTCGAGAGTGAGATGGCGACCTAATCGCAAAAAGACAGAATTTGATGTTTAAATAACTAAATGAGAGAAGGTAGTAGAAATAGCAAAACTTTGAGTGATTTTTGTAAAAAAAAAAATAAAGCTTTATAGTTTATTACACATATTAAACCTAACCTAAGACAAAAGCATAAAGATCACACATAATAGACACCAAAATCTAGGCAGCAAATCTTTAAAAAAGTGGAGTTTATAAACTCGAATAGGATTATGGAGCAGCTTTACCAGACTACGCAATAATAAAAAATATATTTAAGATCCGAGTTGGAAAATCCCCAACTTAGCCTGCTTTTTGGTCAATTTTCTTATCTACTGCCTTTTCCTGACAGTCAAAGAGGAGTGGAAACCCTGTTAAAGCATTCTTACGTACCCACAATAGTCGTTATACTCTGCGACAAGCTCTGTGTGATGTGGGGACCTTTCAGAACGATTAGACGTCCCTGGGACTCCGCCACGCCCAGTTCGTTGCTTGCTATGCATGTGTAGACACCTATTAAAAGTTTTTATCAGATTGAATCACCTTGTATGCAGAAATGGGAATAAAAATGTCATAATCATAGTCACTGAACTGTTTGATACAAAAATAAGTTTAGAAAAATAATATAATTACTAAATCAAAAACCAACGTTTTGGAACTGTCCGTGTTAAATAATCGGATTATTAATATTTTTACAAAATTGCGGAAATCCAAATTAAAAACTGTTCAAAAAATGGAAAAAACAGTATGGTACTCATTTATAATTGAATACCTACCCCGTACAAGGTTGTAACTAACAATAATTCAGAAACGGTATTGTTTACCAAAAACCTAATTTTTTTACCATTATCAAAAACACGATTTTAGGAAATTAATTAACTATGGCTTTTTTGGTTACTGATGCAAAAAATTTAATCACGGGTGAGTATGAAAAAAATAGCGTAAAATGTTTTTAAAGATTTTTTGATAAACGTATAAGAAATAGTGGTTACAACTCGCGGATAAACTTTGCATCTCTTTGCTCGTGTTTTCAAGTCACTTGCTGCGCTCGTTATTTAAACAAGTTTAAACCAACGCTTGTAAAAAAAACAGTATTTTAACAACTAGCTGTATAAACTACTATATTTTACCTTCGTCATCTCTTGAGACAGGACCTATGAACAAATTTCCATTGTAGTAAATCCTCCTGTGTCCTCCAGGTCCGATTTCCAATCCGTCCTTCCTCCAAATAAATCGTGGACGAGGCGCCGCTTCAGGGTTGCACTTGATGGTGACATTTCCCCCGTCCGCCGCGTACGTTTCCGTCTCTAAGGGATGCTTTTTAAAGGAAGGTTTGAAAGCCAAAACTCGGAGTTGGGCGGATGAATATCTATTAAATGAAAAAAAAATGAAAGTTTTTTGCTGATAAACAACACATGTTTTTCCTGCGTGTGACTGCAAAAAGCTACTTTATCCAAACTTTCGCATATGCAAAATTGCACCCTCCCGCACAATATGCGGAAAAAAACTTACCGCGAGACTTTATCGCACTTTTGAATGAATGAATAAATGAGAAAAAAACTCTTTTTTCCTGGCCAAGGCTGGGCACTCTAGCAGGACATGTACTCCATGCACCAGTGACACTCCGAGTCTTCAACGATTCCCAATGTCTCTAGTGGACAGTGTTTCATTCGGCGATTCTTTCTCCACTTAGGAGTCTCTCCTGTCTCATGCCCTCTGTGCTATCGCAAAGCTCTTGAAAGCGTCTGTTTAGGCACCTTTTGGAACATTTATAACTCTTGCTCTCAGGATACTCACCAAAATTTCAAAATCGAAACTTCTGACTTCCCCTAACCAAACTAGTATAACAAACTCACCCTTTTTGGATTTGATTGGTTAAAAGACATTAATTCATTCAAAAGGTTTAAAAACCGGGAGTGATGCATTTTTAGGTTTGAAAAGCTCGAGGAAATGCATTTTTAGGTTTGGTAATCACAATTGACATATTTTTAGTAATCTGTTTTTGCTAACTTCCGAGCTAAGTTCAAAGAATTTGAACATTAAGTGGTGCATTTTAGTAATTTAATTATTCTGGCTTGTAGCGTTTAAGTAAAAATCCCTTATCCTGGCTACCCTGACTTTTTTGTCTACTTTGACTTTTCCTGATCCCCCTGACTTTTCCTGACTGGTTAGCACCCTGTAGTCCTTGTCTAGCACCCTGGGATCTTTGTCAGCCTCTTCGTTTCCAGGAACACCTTCATGTCCTGGTACCCAGTGGACATTGACCTTGTATTGAAAGTTTTACACTCTGAGACAAAAATATAGACACATAATAATAAATAATTTAGAGAAACTAATTTTGTATGTAGTTTCAATAAAAATTAAAAAAATATAATTCTTGCACTCTAATATTATTCCAAAACACTTAAGCTTATCCGAACTCCGCTTCGCGTTGTTCGTCTAACTGCTTTTGCGTTTGGTAACGCAACTTTGCGCACTATTAGGAGAACTACTATTTTCCCCAACCCGATTAGGGATACCTTCTTATTTTTCTTTCCAAAGATTGCGATAAAAACTAAGCTAACGAATCTTTTGTACGTTTATTATTATTATTCCGCGCATTAGTCTTTATGGTAATTATTTTGTAAATTGTTTATCGGGGATGGTGAAATTTTTAAATTCTTTATCGATCCGTCCTCCTTTTAGATTGGCTGTTTTCGCCACTGCTTTACCTTGCTTTAAGAGTATTTTGCGCCCTACACTGGTACATTCCAGGGTCAGTTTCGCCATCCAGATAAGTAATATGCAAAATGTTGTCCTTTATTCTGATCCTCCCCCTTTCTTCCAGTGTTAAGTTGTAGGGTGACAGCTGTCTGCCATCTTTCCACCTATAGAAATTTAAAAACAAAGCACTTGAAAGTACACTTGCAACTGGTAAAAATGGACTGTATAAACGTTTATATTTATTCGTTAATTTTGGATATTAAGGTTACATGTTTAAAATGATAAATTTTTCCACATGTGAACCTGCTTTTTATTTGAAAAAACTTGAAGTTTTAAAAATTTATCATTCACAGAGTTGTGAAAAGATTCACAAATAATATTAATTATAAATTATAATAATTATAAATTATAATTTAAATCAATTAAATTTCTGTTAAAAAGGTAGGGAACTTTATTATTTTACTTAAAAAGGGCTAACTCTGACATTTCTAAATACTTGTACAAACCGACATGGTGAGGAGATTCACAAAAATGATAATTGTGAAATAGCCATTGCAAACATTTTGCTATAGATAGAATAAGAAAGATAAAAAAAATAATGTAAATGTTAAAATTCACGGAAATGAGGATTTTTTAATAATTTTATCAAATTATAAATACATTTTATAATTTAAGAGTATTAACTTTGCAAAAATTGGGCTATTATCATAAGAACTATTACTACACAAGAGAAACGAAAATTTGTTTAACTTCACGGATATGAAAAAGTCAATTGCCCAAATCAAATACGTTAAGATTCGCCAAGAAAAACAATCAACTCTCTCTACCTATATCTAAAACCACTTACATGCTCTTCAAGTGGGAACCTAAAGTGTCGTAAATGAGATTCACGAAAATGAGGATTTTTTTATCAAATTATAAACCCATTTTATAATTTAAGGGTATTAACTCTGCAAAAATTGGGCTATTATCATAAGAACTATTACTACACAAAAGAGAAACGAACATTTGTTTAAAACTGACCTATTTTTTAACTTCACAGATATGAAAAAGTCGATTGCCCATATCACATACATTAAGATTCGCCAAGAAAAACAATCAACTCTCTCTACCTATATCTAAAACCACACTTACACATGCTCTTCAAGTGGGAACCTAAAGTATCAAGTGGGGAGAAAATTAAATTGTTCTTGACATTCACACATTCACCCAATTGATAAACACAAAATGGAACAGCTCTATATTTCGACAAATTAAGTATTTTTAAATATTTTTAACTGTAATTTTCTTAATTTTCGATTGAGTATTGATGTATAAAAAAAAAGTTAAAAAATCAATTTAATTTTTCCTTAGTTTAATAAAAAGTGAATTGAACTCTCACGGTGAACATTCACGAAGATGATATTTTTAAGGTAGAAATGTTTAAAAAATATGGAAAATATTAAAATTTTAAATTGGTTTTCAAGTACAAGTCAAACAGACCTTTTAGCAATATTCTATAATTCTATTGAACACTTTTTACCAAAAATATGTGTTTTTTAGCTTATATGTTTTTTTTTCATGCCTAAATACACCAATTTAATTTACGACAAATTAAGTATTTTTAAATATTTTTAACTGTAATTTTCTTAATTTTTGATTGAGTATAAAAAATTGATGTATAAAAAAAAAGTTAAAAAATCAATTTAATTTTTCCTTAGTTTAATAAAAAGTGAATTGAACTCTCACGGTGAACATTCACGGAGGTGATATTTTTAAGGTAGAAATATTTAAAAAATATGGAAAATATTAAAATTTTAAATTGGTTTTCGAGTACAAGTCAAACAGACCTTTTAGCAATATTCTATAATTCTATTGAACACTTTTTACCAAAAATGCGTGTTTTTTAGCTTATATGTTTTTTTTTTCATGCCTAAATACACCAATTTATCAGTCCCCTGGCACGTATTCGCTGGAAATATGAGTAGCAAAGTAAAAAAGTATCGAAGGTTTTTAATTAAATAGAAAAAAAAATCAATAAAACATGGCAAACAAATAAAGTTCTTTTATCAATATCTTGAACATTGGGTAGTGTACGGGGTGATTCACCATATTTTCCCAACTAGATAGCTCATTTATTATCAGAGATAGAAAAATAGTTTAAATACAAAAGTTGCTTAGTTTTTCACAAATTTTAATAAAATTCAACCAAAATTTTCAAAATGTCATCAACTTTCTTATTTTAAATTGAGCACCCTGTATATTTTTTAAAACTTCGATGGATCTTTTCTTCCTGATTTCGAAAATATACCATATGTAGGGTTTATCTTTAGCGGTTCTCGAGTGAAATAAAAAAATAATTTGTCATGAGGGCGATGTGTTTGCCAAGGAAAAATAGTTTAGGTGGTTGATTGTTCAACACATTGCTCTTATAGCAACGTTTTTCTAAATTTGTTCAATAACCGTTCAAGACAAAGGGATATGGTATATTTGTGAAATCAGTAAGAAAAGATCTATCGAGGCTTTAAAAAATATACACTGTGTTCCACTTGAAATAAGAAAGTTGATATCGAAATTTGACATTTTGAATAACATTTTGAAAATTTTCTTAAAGTTTGTGAAAAACTAAGCAACTTTTTTCTTTAAACTTTTTTTCTATCTTCAATAATAAACGAGTAACGTAGTTGGGAAAATATGGTGATTCACCCTGTACAAAAGAAATAAATATATCTTTTTAATGTAAGTCCCCTTGAAATCGTTTTTTCTAAAATATGAAAAGGAAATTTACTGAAAGCTTTGTATGCTGGCGACATGCATTGGACGATTAAATTTTTTGTAAAACGCAATAATACTAAAAAGCTATTTTAAATTTAGGATGATCTTCTCAGTCCTCTGGCTCTCAGTCCCCTGGATAGTTTATTTTGACAGTTTCTGTTTTCGTCTTGCATAAAGTATAAAAAATCTTTAAATATTATTTAAATAAAAATTAGGGCTTATTTTTTGAACCATCATTTCAAAAAAAATGTCTGGGCCAATACTTATTTATTTTTTATCTATTTCGCTAGAACTATCCTGATATGCTTTGAATGTAAGCCCGTCTTATTTATCCCCACACTAAGGAAGGAATCTGACACTGATAACATAGGGATCAGATTAGACTGATTTCTCTGTAAAACAATTTTTGGGCATATTACTTTAAACTTCAATTTAAATTATTTTCAGTAAAAAAACAAGTGCTTGGATATATACTAACCATGTATAGTTCACATCCGGTATCCCAAAAGCTTCACAAGTCCAGAACAATTCGCCCTTCTTGTCAATCACCTTGTCTTGCAAGGGGATCGTAAACTTTGGCTCGGCTTGTATGTTTAAAACGACACCATTTTCAATGGTGTTTCGGCCATTGTAAGCGCGACAAATATACTCGCCTTCGTCCTCGATTTGAACTTTGGGAATCACGAGGACGCGGTTAAAGCTGGTAAGGAAAGCGTTGCGAGGTAGGTTACCACCTAGACAATAATGTAAAATTACAAAGGACGAAAATAATAGAATTGCAAGCTCTTCCTCAAAAAAGGCAATAATAACCGCAGATTTTGAGTTTCGCACTCTGGGTGCTCATCAGTACGATGCCATGGAAATTAAAGAAGACTCTAAATATTTTAGGATTACCAGGGGACAACCCTGTTATTTACTTTCAACAGCTATGTGACCCAAAATACAAATGTAACAATTTTTTTACAAAATCAGCGATGGAAGCGGATTAGAATCATTTTTCTAGACTTACCGATCAAAATGAAAAAAATACTGACCAAAAAACTGACTAAAAAACCTAGGTATAAATAATTTGTTGAAGTTTTTATTTATCTGGCCTCCTTCTAGCCAGCTAACGTCCACACTTCAAACTTTGCTGGTTTTAATATGCATAGCATACCACATTTAAAGCCTACAAAAACTGCTACAGAAAGTCTTATTTTTTTGATTTCTTACAAACAATATTACTAATAAGTACAGATTTTCAGTTTTCAATTTTTTTAAAACTTTTTTCAAAATATTCCGCACTCTATTTGCCTCTTCTTTAATTTTGCAACATTTAAAATTGACTGTATTATAGAGGACGTTTTATAACACAATCAAATTATCCAAAATATCAAAGTTTTTTAAGTTTAAGAATCAAAATAAGTCTCACCAGATTTTAATACCTTGACAGAAAATGAGGTGCTTGCAAATTTTTCAAAAAAAGCATGTTTAAAAAAAAATTGACTGGTCAGTTCTTTCTTCGAAAATAGTAACAATTAGTCAAGAAAAACGCGATTGAGGTGCAAAATTTCGGCATATCTAGACTTATTTCTAAATTTGTTCTCAAAATTATGTCTTAAGTAACAATTACTGATATCATAGCGCCGCAGAAATTTAACTAAAATCGTAACAATCAACGACGTATACCGCCGCTGGCAAAATTTTTTAAACTTAGGCTGGCTTTTTCATATTTTTTGAATTTTTTAAAGGAAAATGTGAGTTAGGTCAGCTATAAAGGAGGGGAGGCGATCGCCTTTGTCCACTTGACCGTGATTCTTTGTGCTTGACCGTACTTACTTTTTCTGGCTGCGTATTTGAGTCAGTTAAGCATCGAGGACATTTTATTCAATTTTACAAGTATACTTCTAAAAAACACAAGCATGGACAGTGTGATGTCTCAATGCCCAACGGATTTTGATTCAAAGGCCTCAAGTTTAAAGCAAAAGGTGGAAAAAATGTACTAAGAAAGCTTTTCAGTAATTTTAACAATCTGAAAATATAACCGAAAAAAAAAGAATATTTCTTCTTTATGCAATAACTCTAAGACACACTTAACATGGGATTTTGGTTGGCACAGGAATTGAACCCAATTTTGAAGCGGCCTCTGCCGTCTTTATTGGCCCCGAACCAGCCCTTAGAATATCATACAACACAATCAACACTGCTCTCTCAGGCTGGATGGTAAACAAGTTCCACCAATACTGGAGAGAATTGCCGGGACTGGCACATTCCAAAGAGTTCATTACAGAACCCTGCAGGAAGAGGGCCGGGAAACGCATTGAGATCATCATGGGACACCATGAGGACACCGAATGTAGGCTCTGTATGGAGTATGATGAGACGGCCAGACATGTGCTGTGCGAATGTCCGGCCATTGCACGTCAACGTCAACGTATCTTCGGTAAACCACAGATCGACGGACTGGATCTGAATGATGCTTCACCAAAGCAAGTTGTGAGCCTCTTTAAGGGGATGAATATTCTGTAGCAACAAAAAATGTTAAAAGTGAGCCACAATAGACCCAATAGTGGTCGCAGTGGACAGTGCCATACTGGCACACTCACAAACGAATCAATCAATCAATCAACCATTGATTAGAGTGTAAGATAGCCATTATGTAGAAACCTCGGATTTAGGAGATTTTTTTCCTACAAATCTACACCCTAAGGACGAATTTACTTGTAAAATGCTTTTACGCCTGTATTAAATTACTTTATTTTTATCTATCGTCTGCAAAAATAATAGTTAAAAACGTAGGCAAGAGGATCAAAATGTATTTTCGTTTAAATATTGCATTCAAAATGTTACGGGTTAATGATTATGTGGTATTGTTGGGTTGAATTACCCAAGAAGTCAGACCAGGCAGAATTTTTTACCTCTCCTTGTCCAATTATACTCGGGAACGGGATACCCGTATGCCACACATTCTAGCTTGACATCTTTGTCGGACATCGGTGCTTCTGGGAATACTTTTGGAAAGTTGTTGGCGAATTTCAGCTCTTGATAGCCGGAGTGTGGGTTGACTTTTAAAGGGAAGAATGGCCCGTTTCTACCAGAATCTATTTAAAAAAATAAAAGAACTCCATTCAATTACACCGGAACAACAACAACAAATAAACAACTTATAAAATAAATAAATAAATAAATAAATAAATAATTATTTTATTTCCTCCGACAATTTTTAACAATTGTATGGAACGTTTCAGTTATTTAAGTAATCTAAAAATAACAAGAACAAACACATATAACAATTCATATAAAAAATATAAACTTTTGTCAATTATAGTGCGTAAAATAGTCAGTGATATTGGGTACATATTATATCATTAAACTTAAAAACTAACAAAAAAAAAATAAAAAGACATATAAAAAATACAAACATTTTCAGCTAAATCTCTGTGAAAAATATCCTTCAATTGAATAAAATGAATCTGAAAATTTTTTACTAAATATATTGATATTTTTCCTACATTAAATTTTTTGTGTAAGTGATTTTTGCCTTATTTTTAAAAAAGTATTTTGACACTTCCAAGATATAAAGCGAAAAAGTGTGAGTATATTTTGTTCTTCAAAAATCTTTCTACATGACTCCATCAGGTTTCAACCGAATATGCATCTAAGTGTCATTTTTTGTTTTTTGAAGACTAACCTAGCCTCTGAAGAACTACACCATAAAACAACACCATATCTCAGTCTTGACTCAACATGAGCATAATAGATTATTTTTAGTTGATTTATTTTTAAAACTTTTTTTTTTGATAAGTTTATAGAGTGTTCCTTCCAATTTAAGTTATGATCAACCATCGACCCTAAAAATTTAACCTGTGACTCCTTTTCTATTCTGATAATTTTAAGATCTAGATTATTATTGTTTTGGCGGTGATGAAACCTTAAGTAAATTGTTTTTTCCAGATTTAAATATAAGGAGTTTTGACCAAACCAGCCCTCCATTACTTCCATCTCATTTTTTTTTTCAACAACCTGTGGTCTTTGGCACTAACTTTCAAAGTCGAATCATCACAGTAGAATGTCAGTTTATTGATGTCAATATTATAATTTAGATCATCCACAAAATAAATAAAATTGGTCCCAAAATAGGACCTTCAGGAACTCCAAACTGTGCATCTATCTGTTCTAATCTAGTTGTTATTTGTTGTTTTTAATTGTGGTGTATTAATTCTACATATTGCTTTCTTTTTAAAAAACTTGATAACCAACTATTTTCGATATTTGTTATGCCTATACATTCTAATTTTTGCAAAAGTCTATCGTGATCAATACAGTCAAAAGCACGACTTAAATCACAAAAAAATACCAACGGGACATTCACCTTTCTCCTTACTTTCCACAACACCCTCAACAAAATTTATAATTGCATCCACAGTAGACATACCCTTTCTGTAGCCAAACTAGTTGAGTTTTATAATATTATGTTTATCCAAATATTCGCAATAAAAACGAATATTCAAAAAATTTTTGAGAATACCGAAGTAAGAGATATTGGTCTGTAATTGTCCGCGTTAGATTTATCGTTTTTTTTGTGTATAGGCGTTATTTTGTTAATTGTTAATTTTTTTGGAAAAGAACCCACTTGAAAAGATTTATTTATCAAATAAAGCAATGGTGCACTAATTTGATCAACACATTTTTTTATTATTTTGCTTGGAACGCCATCAAATCCAAATGATTTTTTTGGCTTTAGCTTTTTTTTAATTCTGTTCTGACTTTTCTAGCTTTTCTAAGGTAAAGACATGTGGCAGTTTAGGAAGTTTTTTAGATTTTGGATCTTTATTGATTTTCTTGATTATCTCCAACGGTGCATTACAAAAAGTATTGTTTAAAAAGTTGCAAATATAATTCCGATTTTCAGTAATGTTTCCGTTAATATTAAGCGATAGAGGTTCATACGAATTACTGTTGCCTTCATTTAATTCTTTAACTACTGCCCACACCGTCTTTTGATGATTCTTTGACCCTTTCATTCTCTTTTGATAGTGTAATTTTTTTGTTGATTTTATTAAAGATAAATGTTTCCGTTTTTCAATGGAATAGTAACTATTAAATTCTGGTTTTTGCCTTCTAAGCATATTTAGTTCTCTTAGATTCTTACTAGAATGTTTTATATCTAAGTTTATCCAAGTTTTACTTGTTTTTACAAAAAAGTTTTTATTCGGAAAATGCTTATCAAAATATATAGATAGTAGACGTTGGGGTTTTAAGTCTTATTAATTCTAAAACATAGTTATAATTTCGCTTAGTTTTCGCTTTGATATGATTAGTTTTCTTTGAGTTTATTAGGCGTAAAAACCCAAAATAGTTTTTTTTAAAAGCAAACAATACAAGATAGATATAAATAAACTTATTGACTGTCTGAAATATTTCGTTGACAAAGAATGTTATATAAAAAAATAAACTACCCTGCTTTGGTTCAACTATTCGATAGATGTGTCTTTTTCCGCCACATTGAAAAGTACCTCATTTTAAATATCAATCATTGTCTGCTTTAAAATCGCTCATCACGATTTCTTGCAATAAGATTCTTAGATTTTAAAATATTAACAGAGAGAAAGAGAGACTCAAAACTAAACATGGCTCAACTAAATTCTTATAAATCCCTTTTTCCATTTTTTAACGGAAGATAAAAATTTGATTTTAATTTAAATACTCTTACCTGAAAATTCTGACTGGACACTGCAACTGTAATTGGCCCTATCAATAATTTCTAAAGCTGAGAAATACAGTGCACCATCATTTGATACAAAAACGCGCCGATCTTCTTCTACAAAGTTGGGAAAATAGTCCCTAAGATATATAAAAATAGATATAATAAACACAAAATTAGATAGAAATGTCTACAATATTTTAAACTTTACGATGGGAATTACACGTTTACATTGCTTTTGCATTTTATAACGATTTGATGGAAATACTAACTAACAACAAAGGTTTAGTCTATTTTAGGACAGGTTTAAGTTTTAAGCTGATTTTAGTTGAAATAGGGTAAATTATTTCTTATGAAAAGGGGACTTTTTCGTAACTAAAAAAATAGTACAATTTTAAGGAACCTCCAAGTGGCGTATTCACCATTTGTATTTCTAACTCTTCAAGTATTGCTTTAAGAGCATTTTGTCAAAAGGAACAAGAACAATACAAAAGTAATAATTGTTTATAATTTAGATTGTAAATTTAGTCTAAAATTCAGGACATGGACCAGGTTTATCTTAGACATTAGTAAATCCTATTGAAAGGGTGTTAAATATACTCGGTCGAATATACTTTCTTACCTGGACCATGAATATCTCACAGAAGGAAAATGGATGGGAGGATCGCAGTACAACGATTTTCCCCAATTTAGTTCTCCGACTTCCGGCGATCTTTTCAGTACAAACTCTAAAATGAAACCGAAGTTCAGGTAGACACTTTCCGATATGATGGTTCCAAACTTATTGGTCGCTCTACAGTGATAAGTAGCTCTAAAAATTGTACAAGGCGTTATTTATTGAGATCGTGTCATATATTTAATTTGGCATCTATCATCTTCTTAGATAAATTCAATTTAAACTGTGTTCTGTCTGTTACTAGTTTTTTTTCCATTTCTGTGAATGGTTTTGCGAAAGCAAAATGTGTAAACTACATCTTTTGTGATAGACAACAAAGTAAATGTAACTTTATTTATTTTATGTTTATGCTTATTTGTGTTTGCTTCCACTTAACCAACTATCTGTTACTAAACGTAATAAATAATGAATAATTCCGAAATTTATCAAAAACGTATTGCATACTGCGTAGACATACAGAGATACAAAAGGTTTCAAACTAATTCCTCTTTCAAGTTCAAAACTTTCATCTACCTAAACAGCAACAGGGATATGTCGGGGTTTTAATTATAATAAATCACCTTGTTAGTCTGTGCCTACCTGTCTTTTCGCGGTTGAGGATCATAAATCATCAAGGTACCCCCACTAACAGTATACCTCGAGTTGCTTAACGGATCAATCTCATGAGCTACCAAATAGTCCCTCTGGTAGTCTTCTCTATACCATTTATAGGTAGGAGTAGGATATCCACCAGCCAAGCAACCTAGGGTTATGTAGTTATAGAGGTTTCGTTTTGAGGTGTCAAAGATGGCATCGGTGGGCTGTTTAATGAAGTAAGGACCGCGTGGTATACGTTCCGGGTCTGTTATGTCAGTGCCTGAAACAATAATATCAGAAATAAAAATGATTAAAAAAATTTTTAACCATTGTTTTTAGATTAGAATATTTTTATTTAAAATGCGTTTTAGTCCCTAAATTGCAAAAAATAAATTATATTGTTTTGCTCAGAGCTGTTTAATGATACCTTCTTCGCTGTTTAACCAAAAATGACAATCAAAAATTCAATAAATTCACTACTTTACGACTTACCATATGTGTAAGACCGTACTTCTTCATTCCACCTTAATAAAGACCCGACAGGTGCTTCACAGATAAATGGTAGGTGCTCTTCTCCATGCACCGGCTCAAGTGCCCAGTGCATGTTGTCTTTAAAAAATCTAAAAATAAATTATACGTAAATAGTATAGATTATTCCATAGAAGATATATTTGTTTACACTATTTTCAATTCTAAATGTTACACAAAACACTAAAAATTAAATAAAAAAAGTGTAAGAAAGTCTTGCAAAAATTACCTCAATAAAAATAATATATATAAAAAAATTAAAGTTAATACAATAAAAGAAAATATAAAATAAACAAAGCAAAACCCCAACAGTTCCCACCCAGATTAATTTTCAATTATTTTTTTAAAATATTTTTTTGTCCTTGCCAGTTCCAGCTAATTGTCAATTGCAACCGGCATTCATATATTTTTTTTCTCATATAGTTGTTTTGTTTGGTCATTTAGCACTTTCGTGACAACCTATTGTCATGATCAACTAACTTTCTCTTCTTACCTATAAACTAGAAAATCATTAACTCCAGGTGGTGTGTGTCTGTCCTCTTGAATTGCTCCCTCCATATTTGGCAACTGGGAATTGTCCGGATTTGAGTAATAGTTGGCTGATGTTTGACGAGCCCCAATGTACCACCGTCGGTGCTGAGGATCATATCTGGCAAATGTGAGATGGGGTGAATATTTATAGATATGGGAAATAGCTATTTACGTTACTGGACCGGAAAAGAAACCTTTACAGATCGAGGCAGGAAAGATTTAAATTTAAAGAGCACCACAAACTGCTATTTTAAGTTTACTGCCTTCTGGTTTGGGCAGAGTAGCGTATAAAAGTGAAGCAGTAATGTATATTGAGACCTGACTTTATGCTTAAAAAACGCAGGAAACCAAAATGGTTTTTGGCTAAAGTTCATTTCAAATTTTCCGGAACTAACTTTGATATGGTGGTCATTTAAACACACTACTGCACGAACAGCCATACAGGTAAAAATTACTCCCCACCTTTTCTCTTTTCTTGCACCAAGTGAAACACAAAATGGTCCGAAATAATCAATACCAGTGTAAATAAAGGGTTTTACGTTTGGCGTTAGTCTTTCAACAGGGAGTTGTCCCATAAATGGAATTGTTGCTTTACATTTTTCTCTCCTAAATTTTTGGCAGCGACTAAATCCCTTTCAAACTTCTCATAAGTTGCATTTAAATTTCTTACAGGACTTTGTTTATATATTGGTAGGTTATCCTTCAATTTATTGTATCCCTCAATAAAAGCTTATTTTCCAGATCTTTAAATTTCATATGTAAGGCACAATCGATGTCTTTAGTTCGAGAAATTTGACAAGTCTTGCAACAGAAACTCCAGTTGGAAAATAATTTGGCGTCTACTAGTTCAACTGCATTTTTTGTAACAAATAAAACTTCTGTTTTAGGTTGTTTCCACAATAGTTGGTTAGTTCAGATTGATTTGTCCAAAAGTCAAAATTGATCACTTTTGCAGTGTCGTTATACGTTCTGGTAGCTAAATCGACAGGATTTAGTTTGGAGGGAACCCTACTCCACTGACTTTCTTCGGTGGTTTCTGGAATTTGTCCCAACTTGGGGTCTTTTTGCATTTTTTTTGTACTACTTGGTGGAAATGTTATAACGGTCTTTAACATATTTTATGGCGTTTGTCATAATACAAAATGGAGGTTCCAAAGGATCAAAGGTAAAGGATTTTTTAACAAGTTGGTGTAGGTTGTTATCTTATTTATTACAGATGTGAAAAGTAAGATAATGTTGATTTGTTGAGTTGTAACCTTTTTCTTTAGGTTTGTGGTCCATCCCATTGTTGTACAACAACAATTAAGTTTTGAATTATCTTGTCCAATTAAAAGCATGAGAGGGTACTTTATGTCTGGGAAGTCTCTGTATGTGTGGAAGAGGGCTCCAATCTTCATAACAAATAATTTGAAGCGGAAGGGCTAAATTTTTTATCGATCTAAAATTTCCCATCATAAATTCTCTGGCACCTGGGTAGTCACCAGAATTTTTCATTTAATAAAATTTTGAGGTTTCATGTGTTGAAGTAACGTCATTGGCCCACTATAACGTTAACGGTCGAGAAGTATTTACATTTAACTGTTGTACCAAGCTTTCATCAATAAGGGTTACAGTGGAACATTTATCACAAAGTACTCTTGTGATAATTGTGTGATTATCTGGTCCGGTGAGTTTGACGTTAATTATTCTTAAAAGTACACTATTTTCTTTTTTATCCTATGACAATACAACCTTGTCCGGATTGAGTAGATGATTATCCTGGTTGGGTTGTCGGTTCCGGCTGGGAGGGTCTTGACTCGACTGTGGTGTTTATTTTTGGTGTAAAGACTAGATTGTTGTTCTTTTTTAAGAATAGTCTCAGTTTCATTGTGTAGTATTTTTTTATGGTTTTCTTTGCATCATTGCATGGTTGTCTTTTCTTGCAATCTTTGGTTTGATGCGACTCTTTTAAGCAAGAGAGGAATAATTTATTTTTAGTGACAACTTGCAATCTTGTCTCTATGTCGTCGGTTCTAATTTTTCTACAGTTTTATACTGGGGGGTGGGTCAATTTTGCCGCTTTTATACTACAATTCCGCTTGAAATAAAAAAGAAATTATCTTTTATTGTTTAGTAACATTACTTGCGCGTATATTTTGCATTTGTTTGGTCTATAAATAAACACTATTGTTGGTTAAATTAAAAAAAAAAAACGCGTTAGTTTTCTTACGATTTCTTATATTTGTTAAAGAAGTTAAAGTCGAACCAAAGCACGTGTAAACTGTGTTAGATTGTAGTGTGATGTCATAATAAATCGAAATATAAATCAAAAAGCGGTAAAATTGAACCCCCAGGTGTTTTTCATGGAATATTTGACCTTTAGAATTACATTTTTGGCGTGGTAACATAAAATACTGAATCAACTATACCTGAAATCCATTTATAAAAGTCCATAATGTTAACTTGTCCATCTTTTTTTTAAATGTCTTCTCCCCACCTTAACTTTAGTGTTTTTGATAGTTTTTGCCCAAGATCTTTTAATAAACTTAGGTTTTTCTTACTCAAGTGATGTTATAGTACCACCAATAATTGATTTATTAGAACTGGAAAAAATTAAATTTTCCAGCTCGTATTCTCTAATTTGAGAAAAAGATTTCGCCTTATTTGTTAATATATCTATAAATAAATCAGGACGTAATTCATACCCAAGAGCGAAGCTTTGGACCTTCGCTCTTGGGTATGAATTACTAAATTTAAACTGACAGGGCTCATTAATAATCCTGAAACAGCTTGTTTAGCGTCACCTTTGATAATTTTGTAATTTTATTAAGGAAAGTCCTTTTCTACTAGATGTCGTCGATCCGGGGTACTCTCTGTCTGTCTGGGAATTGCTACGCCCTGTATTGCACTCACGATGATATCAAATAGTTCTGCAATTTCTGGTTTTGTACTCGACATCGGTTCAAGTTATTCATGAAACTTTTCCTCGTGTTTTTTGTGTAAATGTTCTGAATCTGAATTTTGAGATAAAATATCAAAATTTGTAATTACAGGCTCGGATCTTTTTTGGTCCAGTGCTTTTTGTCCCTGTCGATTTGTATTTTATTTCAAGCTTCTTGACTTTACACTGCAGTTCCAATAATTTTAATGCATTCTCTTTTATGTTGCTGTTCTAGTTCTTTTCCACGAAACTCCTTCTCTATTTGTTGTTTTCTTTTTTCCATGTCCAGTACCATGAGCGCACTTTCAGTTTTATTTGACAGATTTTTGTTTTCCATAAGAATCGTTTATTTTCTTCAAAAACCGTTGATACCTGGTTTGCATTATCGATTGATTTGATTGAACATACATCTGATTATGTTTTTCTCCTGGTTTCAGTTAAATGTGTTCCAAAACTGTGTGGCCATTCTAAATTTTTGTCTAGAGTTTTTGTGCCATGATTTTTTCTTACCTCCTGCCTGTTCTTGATAGACCAGCAAAAGATTTTGAGGGTCTAGGGTTAAATGTCTTTGGTTTTGTCGAGATTTAAAATCTGAGTTTTTTTGACAATGTTTTTACTTCAAATTTATATTTAACCCTGTCCATCAAAGTCAATAAATACAATCAAAAATATAACAAAAGTCCACAAACAAAAAATTACAAAAAAGGACACTTTGTTAATTAATAACACGTTTATTGTACGTTCCGAAAACAATCAGAAATAACCGCACTGGTTATTTGAGGTATGTAGCCGGTTGCCGCCAACCCATGTTAAAAACGGACCGCAAATTGACATTTATAACATCAAACATAAGTTTTTTATTTATCTCTAGGAGTTTTTTATATTTAACTGTAACTGTACTTTATTGTTTTTAAAAATTTACATTTTTATACAATATTGTTCTAAGCCTAGAAATTTTGATAGCGTTAGAAAAAAAACTTACAACTAAAATTAATAGCAGATAATTATTAAACCTAGCAATTTAGCTAATTTATTTTGCTTTTTTTATACTTAACAACTAAAGACAGAGACTAAAGAGAGACAGAGGCCCTCTCAGAAAATTTTGCTAATACCTGTTTACCTATTCGTTTCTCAAAAAAGAACATAGTTTAAGTATTCCTAGGATGACGGTGGCTATTTGCTTGACGTCATGAATAGTCAGATTATCTTGACTTGTACTATGGAGCCCGGATTTGTCCATGTTGCAGGGCGAAGGACTCTATATAAGGGGCAGACAAAGAGAAGGTGGTGGAGTGTTTCAGCTTCATACATGTTTCAGACGCTGCATATTTCATTTTGTGCAATTTTGTAGCTTATGCCTTTATATGAAAATTGGCAAATGTAAGTGGTAGACACTCGAAGCTGGCAATTAATCTAATTAAGTTCAATGGGCAATCGAAATTTAGGTATAGTGCGCCTTCAGGTGGTGGGTTGAAGTTTGCGTAAAATAGTGTGTAAGTTGAGTTATGCGCTATTTGCACATCTTTATTGTAAAGGATTATATAGAGCTGCTCAAGGATGGCTGCGCGGCGGCTCTTAAGGTCATATGGATTTAATGACCAAAAGTCATTTAGACCAAGGTCCTCCGACCATTTTTTAAAGTCATAAGCTCAGTTGAACCTACCACTTGGCTCTGTCGTGTTGAGAAGTGCTATTTGTCGATTGAGGCAAATCTTTGGCAACCGTGACCCGTCCATAAACAACAACTTGATAAAAAAGTTTAGCGTCAACTTAAAGACGTAGAATGATAGATGGGTTGACCCTGTTTCAAGCCTGACAATGGCCGAGGAGGTAGTACGGGGCAATAGTAGATTTTTGTAGAATTGAGTTTTTTCTAGTTCATTGATGTAGCGAGAACCCCAAACAGCTAGCATTTTGTTTGTTTGAATATTTCCAGCTTTGACAGTTAAAAGTGTGCTCGCAATGGCTCCGACTGCCTGTTTTGCTCTCAAGACGGTCGAGTTGGCCATTGTTCTAAAGCAGCCTGAAACAGAAAAAGTAACGCCAAGATATACGAATCCGTTGACCACCTCCAGCGGTCGGTTGTTTATCTTAAAAGTAAAATTACCTTTGTAAGGACCCCCTGCTCGACTGAAAAAGGCTATTTTGGTTTTGGTTTTGTTAATGGTTGGTTGGTTTAGTTTGGCATATTCCTGTAAAATATATCATTTTTTCTGAAGGTCAATCTCCGAGAGGCCCAATACTACAAGGTCGTCAGCAAAAAGTAATAGAATCAGCTCCTTTTTCGCGGAAAAAATGTTCCATGTCAGCGATAAAGCAATTGAATAGAGTTGGGCTTAGCGATTCACGTTGCAAAACTCCACTAGTTATATGGAATTTCCGGGTTAACCCATCAGCAGCTCTTATCTGGACAGAGCCTCCATCGTACAGCGACCTAATTATGCGAATAAAACAGGAACTGAAACCTAGATCGTAGAGCTTTGACCAGAGTAGTGTATGTGTTTTTTATATTTTAAACTAAAGAGTTTTCGCAGAAAAAAATACTTATATATGACAAGTGATGACAGATTTAACTGCCACTACCAAACAGCCGAGCCCGTTAACCGATTTGATAGTTATGTGACTATATTTTAGGAAACCGCGTTTCAAAATTCACTTTTTTTCAAAAACCATGACTTGGTTAGTTTTGGATCGAAAAATCACAACCGCGGTTATTATCGGAATGTACCCTTAATACGTATAGCAGCAGTAAGTGGTCTATGTTGTCAAAAGCATGACAAAAATATCTTCATGATACTCATTTAACCCATTCTCTACCGGCGTCCCGTATACTTGACATCAGGTTCTTGACACTTAACTGGACGCCCCTTTTCATAACATTTATATGCTTTTCAATATTTTAGTTTAACAGCTTGGCTGGTTTAAAAGTCAGGATTTATTAAGTTTCATTACCCTAACTGTAGATTTAGCCGAGTTAAGGCCGTACATAGCCATAATTATAAACTGCTGTCATTTCCCAGGAGAACCAAGTTCTTTTGTGATTATCCTTGTTTCAAAAATTGGCCTTTAAAAATTTAATATCTATCTATAGTTGAAAATTGTCATTGTCCAGTTAACTAGACATCAGTCTCTGACCATCAGTATATCCAGAAGAACCAGGTTTATTTGTATCTCATGGTTTAAAAATTGGCATTTAAAAATTTAATATCCAAGCTTCAAATCTTATCTGTAAAAAACATCTTGAGTTCGGTAGCGTACATGTTAACTCCGGGTCTTTTTTCGACTTTTCGTTTTGAGAATCACCAGCAAAAAAAATACTCTGACAAAAACAAAAGATACATACATACTAATTACTATAATAATACCACAGTTATCTAGGTTCCGATATAATTGTTGTTGTTGTTGTAAATAAATTGTTCCCTAAGAGTTAACCCCTTGAGTAATATGAAAATAAATCCAAACCTATTTAATTGTTGAATAGTAAAGCCATGCTCATCCAAAGAATTGATTGAAATCAAATCAGATCTGCCACCTTGTTGATCATCATCAGTCGTGTATGTTTGGCAGATTCTTCTAGCATCTTCCTGAGATCTTTGTGGTGATTTGACAAATTTGTAGCAGGATTGTAGGTACTGAATCCAATGTTCTGGACATCTTAGATCTTCATATCCATAACCTTGCAAAAGTAACATAAAAATAACTTTATTATTATGTGAAAGCATACTAAAAACTTAATAAATAATTTATCAGTAACTCTAAAGGTCTAAACATACAAGAAAAACTTAAGGCTATTCTTTCGTCATTCGCAAAAAGAAAATTTGTGTACAAAGCGAAACCCGAGGCAGAACCGGATTGACAATATAAAATTTATTAAAAGAATGTTATCAAGTAATCCTAAAAATTATAATAGATGCCATAAAAACAAAACAAAACAACAAAACTTAAAGCCTAAATTATACTCCTTGTATTTTAGTAATAAAAACCAATAAACTTAAAAACTGGACAATGTAAAATTCAAATTTTATTCAGATTAACCTTTCAAAGTTAAAAATATTCAACTCAAGTTGGTGTGTTTCCATGTTGTATAATATAGAGAGCCTAAAACAAGAATCAGTACAGTTTCTTTATAAATTAAGGCTAGCTTAAAAACTGGCGGGCTTAAAAAGAAACGAAACGGCCGAAGCACAATATCAGAAGTTCAAAGAATGCATTCACCAGGCTACGAAAGAAGCTCTACGGTTTAAGGAAGCAACTCGAAATCAAAATGCGGACTGGTGGTGTACAGAAATAGAAAAAGTGGTAAACGATAAGAAGAAAGAACATGGCTTACCAAAAAATACACAGAAGACCGGAAAGTATACAGACTGAGTAGAGAAACAAAGAACTTAGTTAACAAAAGAAAAAACGAAATGTAGGAACAAAAATGTGAAGAGGTGGAAAGGTATTTAGGAGGAACTAGAGTCAGTCAGGCTTGGAAATTCATAAAAAGTTTTCGAAAAGAGAGGAAAGACGACGGAAATATTAACTTGATACAAAACAAAAAACGGGAAGAGCACTATAAAACGTTGCTGACAGAAAATAGACCTCAATTTTTGGGAGAGATTGAAGGTGTCACGGAGGTAGACGACATAGATGTCAATAAAGAAGAAATAAGAAAAGCAGTAAAGGAAATGAAGAACGGAAAAGCTTCAGGGCCGGGAAACATTCCTATCGAGCTGGTGAAATATGGGCCAGAGTCTCTATGGGAGGTGCTAGCTCAATATGTGGAAATAGAAGTACAGGGTGGTTTCCGAGCGGGGAGATCCTACATTGACAATATCTTTACTCTACAACAAATAATAGACAGCTCGAAACCTCTCAACACATCTCATTTTCATAGACCTCGAAAAGGCGTACAAAACGGTCCCTCTAAAAGTTTTATTTAATGTTTTGATAAAGACGGACCTTAGTGAAACATATATAAGAGCATTGCATAATATACACAAGAATTCACAAAGTAGAACTAAGACCGAAAATACATTTTCAAAACCATTTCATATGAAGTTACGAAGGGTCTAAAACGAGGATGCTGTCTTTGAAGAAGCACTGTACAACTGGAGACAGAAATCCTCAGGAATGGGTCTGAAAATCGAGTCGCTGTTCTTTGCAGATGACCAGATAATAATAGCAAGCTGCAAAGAAGATGCAGATTACATCCTCAGGAAACTGAAAGAAGAATACGAAAAATTGGGCTGAGAACATAACAAAAACAGAATATATACGAATAGAAGAGGAGGACGAAGATCAAGATCTAGAATTACGAAAAATAAATAAGTGCGAAGAATATAAATATTTGGGAAGCATAGTGTCGAACAAAGGGTCGTCCGAACGTGACATAAAACACAAAGTACAACAAGGACAGAGAACGGTGCAAGTTCTAAATTCATTACTTTGGTCCAACCAAATAACTTTATATAAGAACCAAATCTACAGAGCAGTTGTAGAGCCTATCTTTACTTATGGAGCGGAATGCTGACAGATGACGGAAAAGACAAAAAGAAAGATAGACTGTGTGGAGATGGACGACCTAAGAAGAGCCTGTCGCATATCAGAAAGGATAGAAACTCGACAGTTAATATGGTATGGCCATGTGCAACGCATGAACGAGAACAGATGGCCAAAACGTGCGGTGGAATATAATCAAGAAAACAAAAGAAAACGTGGTATTACAGGTAAAAAGTAAATTTTTGTGGGCTCGTGAGTTTTAAAATTTACTGTCAGCTTTTAGATTTGCGAATGCCTTTTCTAGAGCACGTTCAAAGACTGATCCTACAAAAACCTTTTGTTCATAATTGTTGGGTTTGGTGTAGAATTATATGTTTTGGTTTATTTTCACAAGTATGCCCAATAATAGCGAACGTAGTGGCCAGATGACCTCTAGTTGGCTAGCAGTTGTGTCGCCATATTGAATGTGATCAAGACAAGATCAAGACAAGATCGCGTGTTACAAGTCCGCGGAAATTGGTGATCAGTTTTCCCCAACATCACTCCCTAAGACAACGACCTGTCCAGGTTCAGTAATGGTACCAGTGAACAAGGGTGAGTGCATTTTTTCGTAATTGTTAGCCCGTAATAGATATTTTTTTTGCTATAATTTGTGCGTGACCGTGAAAGGGAATTTCGCCTTTTCACCCCCAATTATTAACACCTTTAATTGACAGTGCATCCTATTTTTAGAAATATTGAATGTGGCATTTAGCCTCGCATTTAGCACTACTAAATAATTGTAAACTAAAAATATATGTTTGTCCTCGTTTATTGCTTCATTTAGATATTTTCTAAATTTAAATTAAAATTTCTTATAGTAATACTATTACTAAAATGTGATTTTTTACCCATTTTAAAAGCTGTTGAAAAAAATTGCTTAAAATTATAACCATTAAGGGTGGGATATTTTGTTAATTTTTTGGTTTATTTCAAGATTTGTTGGTAAAATCATGCTATAAATGCGCCGCAGGTAAAAATTTTGTGTGATGATTAGGTATTACAAATGGTTTTTTCTATTCGCGTACGTAAGGTGACTACTTTGCGCATTAATTTGCGGACGGAAACTCTTTGCGCACAATTTTTTGGTTGGGATTTTTAGGGCTTTTTAAACGATTTTTGTGTATTTTTGTTTTGACGTTGTATAAACAGCTTATTTATAATGCATTGCATCCTGGTGTCAAGGGACCTGAACGTTGTGGAGCTACCGCATCTAGGGACTCAAGGCGTAACGGTAGCACTTCTAGAGATAAAGGTAAGAGATAATAGGCTTAAGGTTGTAGTCTGTAGCGCGTACCTTCCGTAAGTAATAAATTTCCGGTGATCGTAGTGTGAGGTAGTAGTGTAAACCAACATGGGGGGACTCTATTTGAGTTTCTCACCACCACGGACCTGGATATAGCAAACAAGGGATGTGAACCGACGTTCGTCATTGAGGACCGAGAGGAAGTCATTGATATAACATTGGTCTCACGAAGTATATATCAAGACATCGTCAACTGGAGAGTAACGCAGGAGATCGTCACGTCTGATCATCACATGATCAGATTCGAGATGGACACTGGCGAGAAACACCAGGAACTCGTAAGGAACCCGCGTAACACGGACTGGGGACGCTACCAATCCTGGACCAGAACAAAAGACCCCTGGGTGAAGACATCGTCACAAGAGAAGAACTAGAAGAGGCAGTCAGCAACCTGGAGAGGAAGATCCTATGCAGCTTCGAGGAGGCATGCCCCCGAAAACCCTTGCCGCCTAGGCATGTACCTTGGTGGAGCGGCAGGCTAGATAAGCTTCGTCGCAAAGTCAAAAGAGCCCAAAACAGGGCGATGAAGCGTGGGGAGGAGAAGTACAGTGAAGCCAGAAGAGAATTCATAAGAGAGGTAAGACACTGTAAAAGGAAGAGCTGGGTGACCTACTGCGGAGAGATAAATTCTCTCCGAGAGACTTCCAGGCTCCTTAAGATCCTAAGCAGCGACTCAAGACAAACGTTAAGGTCGTTTAAGAAGTCAGATGGAAGCTTGACCGCCTCAAGCGAGGAGTCGTTGCAGCACCTCCATGAGGTTCACTTTTCCTGAGAAAGACAGGCCTACAGCCTGACAGCACTAGCAGATCGCATGATAACGGTCGCCACCATCATCTGGGCGATCAATGAGTTCAGCCCCCATAAGTCACCTGGGCCAGATGGTATATTCCCGGCGCTGATGCAGAAAGGCCAGGAGATACTCCTTCCGTACATAAGGAGAGCTTCAGATCCAGCATTGCGCTAGGATACGTACCGACAGCATGTAGGAAGGCTGCCGTGGTCTTTATCTCAAAGGCGGGAAAGAAAGACTACACTGCAGCGAAATCCTTCAGACCCATAAGTTGAACATTGGCAATGGACAGACACCTCCTAGGGGGAGTCCTTGCCAACAATCCTTTCCATAAGAAGCACGCCTACATAGAGGGCAGGTCGACCGGCACAGCCTTAGACGCAGTAGTGCACAAGGCAGAGAAAGCACTTCAATTCAAAATGTGGTATTCTTTGAAGTAGAGGGAGCTTTCAACAAGGCAAGGGTGCAGGTCATAACATCCGCCCTTCAAAAGAAAGGGGCTGAACACCTCATAATTGAATGGGTAAGATCTGCACTAAACGAAAGGAAGATACAAGCTAACCTAGGTGAATCCAAGGTACAGGTCGAAGTTACAGGACGATGCCCACAAGGCAGCTGCCTGTCTCCACACCTATATACCCTTCTGGAAAAGCTGACAAAGGAGAGATTCGACGCCCAAGCGTATGCAGATGACGGAGTTGTGGAGGTGATAGGTCGCTTTCTAGACACAGTCTGCAGCAGAATGCAATAAGCTGTACGAATCATAGAAAACTGGTGCCAACAGAACGGCCTCTCTGTTCCAGGAAAGACAGAGATGATTCTGTTCCCCAAAAAGAGAAAAATGGAGGGATTCAGAGCACCCATAATGTATGGGAAACCCCTGACTTTGGTCTCAGAGCTAAAGTACTTGGCGGACACCTTGGACAAGGGGCTCACCTGGACACCGCATGTTATCAAAATGACCGAAAAAGTCCAGGCAACAATATGGCAACTGCGTCGGGTGGTAGGTCGGACCTGGCCCAAGAATGTTTGGTGGTCGGCACCATATCCCAAAAGCTCAGAAGCCTGCAAGGGCTTATGTGCAGGGGAATAACCGGCGCCATGAAAACGACACCAATCCAAGCCCTCGAGAGCATTCTGGGACTGCATCCGCTACCGATTTGGATCAAGAAGGAAGCGATGGCGACCCATTTGCGTCTGAGGGACTCTGGTCAGTGGAGAAGAAGAGGGGAAGCCGTTGGACACCTAAGGGTCGCCGGTCGCCCAAATGGCCACCAGGGAGATGCCATTTGCGTTATTATTATAATTATATAAATAGTACAGAAAATAGACATTTTATGGAAAGAATTCAAAGATAAACGTAATAGATTACTTAATCTGTTAAAAGAGAAAAAATGTATATATTATGAGAAATAATAGTAGAAAAATGTGGTTGTATCTAAAAAACCTGTACAAATTACCTCAAAAAGAGATTGATTTTACAAACATAAACTTTGATACCAATGCTGCAATGGTAAAGAAATGTATGCAAATATTGTGTCAGAAGCGGCGTTTAATAATTTTTTTATTAATAGCATTAAAGATATTGCTCAGACTATCGAACCTGCAGAGGAATGGAATTTTGAGAATATGTTTTTAATAAAAGAACAAATGGAGTCATTTAAAACTATTTCTTTTGAGGAACTAAAAAAAATATACAAAATCTTAAAATAAAAAAAAAGATAATAATGATTTTCTGTTACTTTTTAAAAAACACCTTAAATAGTACAGGACATGTTTTGTTGAATTTGGTAAATACCTCACTTTGGTATGGAACATTGCCAAAAAGTCTAAAAATCAGCAAAATTACACCAATACCAAAAATTACAAATGCTAACTTGGTATCAGAGTTTAGGCCAGTAAATATGTTACCTTGCATTGAAAAGATCTTGGAAAAATGGTACATACACATATTGTAGAGTATTTCAACAAAAACCAACTTTTTTTGGGAAATCAGTCAGGATTTAGGTAACATCACTCAACGGAAACAGCATTACAATTAACCTTGTCAAAATGGAAAATCCAGGTAGATGAGGGTAGGTATGTATTTTTTGATTTTCAAAGAGCGTTTGAAACCATTGACCGCAATACATTATTACAAAAATTGAAATACTATGGAAATAGAGGAAAAGTTCTAAATTGGTTTGAGGAATATTTATTAAAAGATAGAAAGCAAAAAACAAAAATAGGGACAAGAGAATCTCCAGAACAAGAAAATGAATTAGGTTTTTCACAGAGCAGCATTTTAGCGCCTTTATTGTTTATAATATATTTAAATGACATCAACTTTATTACAGACTTAGAATTTATAAATGTTTTTGAAGATGATATTGTATTTTTTATCAGTGGAAAAACAGTAAAGGAAGTACAGAAAAAAGTGAAAGAATTACTAAATAAATTTAATAAATTTCTAAAAATAAATAAATTAAAATTAAATGTTGAAAAAACAAAAGTAATGTTAATAAGTACGAAAAATAAAATTAAAAAGGTTGACCTAAAATATCATGAATTAAAAATTAATAACAAAACAATAATGTGGACAAATACAATAAAATATCTAGAATTTCAAATTGATAGCACTTTGTGTTTTGAGGCTCATATAGATTTCATCAGAAAATTAGAAAAAAACTCTTTTTCTTTGCAAGGGCAACAAAAAATGTAACTTTACATGCACGCATAACTTTATTTAAAGCATTGGTGCAACCACATTTTGACAATTATGCCATTATTTTGTATTTAATGTAAAAAAAAACACTTTAGAGGTTTTATTTAACAGGGGAATGATAATAGTGCTTAAATATAGTCGGTATACTCCAATAAAAATAATGCAAAAAGTTTTAAAATATTATACAGTGAAACAACGCCTCTATTTAAGAACTATTAAGAACTGAAATACATAATTATCTTACAAGAAACAGAAATCATTACCACATAAATAAAACAAGATATAGCTCTACCATGATGTCACTATTTTACAAGGTACTTTTAATTAGTTCCTAGAGTTAGCAACCTAAGTCAAAATTGTCTAGGAGTGTTTATATATTTATAGTTGTGTGTATGGCTGTGTGTGTGTGTTTTTATTTATTTTTTTTTGTGTTTTTAAATGTAACACTCATATGAGTTTATAATGTTACTATTTATGTTATTTTGTTACTATTTTTTTTAGCTACAATGTATTAGGATTTCCTATTTGAGTACAATAAATAAATATTTTTATTTTCTTGCATGTTTTTTATCGGAGTGTACCTGTTACAATACAGAATAATCCGCATTACCCTATTTTCCATTTTCTGAAGGCGACTCAGTTCATTCTGCTGTAGTAAGTAAAGAATGGTAGAACAATAATTAAAATGCGGGAGACCACAAAGACAAGCTATTGAGCATCTAGCTAGATGATTTATTGCATGCCTAAGTTTTGAAATTATTAGGTTACAGTGATCTTTAAAAGACATATAATTGACTATATAAACACCAAGATACTTTTGACACTTTCTTTTGCAATAATCATATACTTGGTTTTACTTTTGTTAGTACTCAAGAGGTCCTTCTTGCAATAATTTTTCCAAGGGTTTTATTAATACACTCCATAAGAAACTTAATGTTTTCTGAAAAGTCATAAGCTAGGGTATCATCAGCTAGTAAGTGTATATTGATTTCCCTAGGACCTCAAATCCGCAACAAAAATTTTAGTTTATCGCCAAAATCATAAATGAGAAAATTCAATGGCAATTTTGTTGTTCATGTTTTATTTGACAGCATCGGAAGAGGGTTGCAAAGTGACGGCACTTTAGCTTTTTGCCTAGGTAGAATGAAACTGCTAACGCCGGTCCATGTGTTAGGGACAATGCTTTGTTAAATATACATAAATAAATACAAGTGAGCGGAAAAAAAATTGCGCACATTTTCAGTCACTCATAGAAAAACTACTATTTACCTACCTGCACCGATTATAATTATTATTATTAACGGAGATCGAAACCTGGAATCTTTCAGTTATGAGCCTTGTAATGAACCACTAGACCAGAAAACCGTTATTGTAAATAATTATTTTAACATCCCCATATATGGTAGAACAACCAGATTTTGACTCAATTAGAGGAAACTCGAGAGGAAACTTCAAGTTTAAAGGCCAAAATCTCAATCATTTTACAGAAATATGGCATTGAAAATAAATAATTGCTAATCTTTTTGCTAATCCAACATCCTGCAAAAACAATTTATTTCTGTGCTTTTCATTTGGCCCAGTTCTAATTTGGCAAAACTAAATTGGGTTTTATAATGTGTGGAAATGCAAAAGACTATTCTCCCTTCCACTTACTAGTTGACTATCTTGCAGAGGTCCCAGCTATTTGAAAAGGAGGGGGGCGGTTTCGATATGGAAAAAAATAATAGGATAAAAGCATGGCTTTTATGAGGAACATATCAATATATGCAGTAACTACAAAATTATTTATTTTCAAAAATGTTTAAATGCGTCGAAAATTTTTGAGAAAAATGCAATTTTTGAGTTAAATTAAACTAAAATCGTGATCGATGGTATCATAGCGGCGCAGGCAAATTTTTTAAAGAAAATTGCACTAAAAATGCATTTTTTGATTTAAAATTAAACTAAAATTGTAAATAATTGATATTGGTTTCAATTAAAGCGCAGCAGGCGAAAATTTTTTAAGAAAATGTAATGTAAAAATGTAAATGTGTTATAGCGCCGCAATTTATGCCCTACTTTGGAAAAATATCGCCACATACTTGTTCGTTGCTTCGAAAATGTTATCAGGTATGTGATTTAAGCTTTTGCCTACTAAATACTTAGTTCTCCCAATAAAAGTTCAAGAATTTGTGTTTTGAATTAATCAAACAGTTTATCGTATTTAGAAACGACTTTAGTTAATTTTGCCTTGATTTTGGCTTCACGTTGTACAAAACTTGGTATGAATATGTTCAGGTCAAAAATACTTTTTTATGTCCGAAATGATTTTGTCTAAAACTTGTTTATAAATTAAATAGAAACTCTATAATACTGTTCTATATTTCCAATATCGTGGTTTTCGCGGTAAGTACTTCATGCGTTTGTTTATTCTTGGTGTGACGAATTGAAGGTCAAACTGTCCCAAAATACTGTGGAGGAATTATAGAATGTCTTTGTTTGTATCGTTCCCCCTCTTCTAGCATTAAAGATTTTCTTGATAAGCTAGATTCTCTGTTGGACAGGATTCCTTCTAATGCAAATGTGGTTCTCGCTGGAGATTTTAACATTGACTTTTGCGATAAAAATAAAATGCATGTTGAGTCACCAACGAGAATCACAGATTCAAGCGCAATGTTAATTGACTATATCTGTTCTAACATAAGTCAAGTTTCCTGTTCTGTTTTGAATTCGGGTTTATCTGTCAAATCTGTTTTTTCGTTGGAAACCACTAAAAAACCGCCACGTATCCAAAAACGCATTTTTAGTAGTAAAGCCTTTAAGCATTTTGAAAATTATTGTCGTCATGTTAATTGGAACAGCATTGGACATGCACCTGATCCGATTGGCACTTTTCACAAGGTTGTGGTGGACAACTTCCAATGAGCGTTCCCCTTGCGTTGGGTTAAGCAAAAGAAAACTCAAGTAAAACACTGGATAACGTTAGGTTTAAAAATCTCTTCCAATAACCTTAGAAGTTTAAACTATCTTAGGAAGTACTTTAAAGATAATTGGTTTATGGAATACTGCAACAAATTCCGTACTTTACATAAAACCCTTATTAGTGCTTCAAAAACGAAATATTATAACTCTAGACTACAAAATTGTAAAGGTAAACAACAAGAATCTTGGAAAATCATAAATGATATTAGGGGTAGATCAAATAGTAGTAAAACGGATGTTGATGTGGATGAATTAAATATCTTCTATTGTAGTATTGCCAGCACCTTATCACAGAATCTTCCGACAGATACAGACCCTTTGCACTGACATTAACGTCTCTAGTTGTTTTCAGTTTAAGCCCGTTAAACCATGTGACATTCTCGAGGCTCTTAAGGATATCAAAAATAAGAAATCAGGTGGTGAAGATGAAATTTCCGCCGAGGTCTTATCGAAATTACCTCACAGCGCCTTATTGGCATTGTCTGCCGCTATTAATAACTCATTTGATTCTGGTTCGTTCCCCATATGTTTTAAATCATCTATCGTCATTCCTCTGCATAAGGGTGGCGCAACAGATATTCCGTCTAACTTTCGCCCAATTTCCCTTCTTCCGACCTTATCCAAAGTGGTCGAAAAAATTGTTAAGCAAAGAATGTGGGATTATTTAGTCAAATTCAAATTGATTACGCCCAAACAGTATGGGTTTCAGGCATCAAAGGGTACACATGATGCCATTTTTAGTTTTTTAGAAAATGGTTATGCAGAAATAAACAAGGGCGACGCAGTTGCAGCAGTATTCAGTGATTTATCCAAGGCATTTGACTGTGTGGATCACAGAATACTGCTGGAAAAGCTTGAGCGCTATGGATTTAGGAGTTTGGTGTTGGAATGGTTTAGGTCTTATTTCATCATACGCAATCAGTGGTCGATGGAGGCTCTCGCTCTGCTTCTCTAAATATCACTTGCGGCGTGCCCCAGGGGTCAGTATTGGGTCCCCTGTTATTTCTTCTTTACATTAACGATCTTGTACGTTTAAAAATTGCAGGTGAATTTACATTGTTTGCGGACGATACTTCTGTTTTGTGGCATCATAAAGACATAGAATATCTAAAATCTATTATTTCCAACGATCTATCAAAAATTAAAGTGGTGCGATGCCCAATCGTCTTTGTTTAAATGTGGAGAAAACTAACATTCTTGCTTTTAAGTGTAGTTTGCAGAATGTACAATTGGGTGAGGATCTTCTACAAAAACAAAATGTATCTAAATTTCTAGGTGTACATATTGACAGCCAGCTGAGATTTGATGAACATATCTTTAAACTCAGTAGAAAACTTTCTTCTAGGTGCTTCGCAGTGAGATGTGTGAGATCTGAACTGGGAGTTGATATGGCTAGATCTGTATATTTCTCACTCTTTGAGTCACACTTAAGGTACGGCTTGCCGTTTTGGGGATCTGCGCATCAATATTTGCTATCAATAATTTTAATATTACAAAAAAAGGCTGTTCGATTCATTTCCAATGTAAACCAAAGAGTCTTGCAAACCTCTATTTGTCAAACATAAAATATTAACACTTACATCACTTTATGTTTTGGAAACAGCATCTTTAGTTTTTAAAAATTATAAAAAAGGCCCAAGTCCCAACAATATCATACAAGAAAAGAATTTAACATTCAATTGCCAATTCCAAAAAGCACTTTAGCACAAAAATTTCTTATATACGAGGGCATTAAAATTTTCAATCATTTGCCAATCACCCTCAGATGTGCTACCTCTGTTAGAAAATTCAGAAAGGATCTAAGGGAGAGGCTTTTAAACTTACTTTTTTTACTCGCTTTCTGAATTTTATGACAGTCAGTTATAAACCTGCTGCTTTTGATGTGTTTTTTTTTTCTTTTTTTATGAATTATTTTAGTGACTAGATATTTTTATTCTTTTTCTTTTTACTGTTGTAGTAGTGTCCCCTTTACAATAATTGTTGGTGCAACTATGTTATGTGTCTGTTGTGCTCCTTTTTAATCATAGTAAAAATAACAAACTTTTCCAATTTGTTAGTGATTATTATATAAAAAAACACTTAGGGCTTTTTTAAAAGTGGAGTACTAGCTGGACAACAATGCAAATTATAAAGAAAAAACGATTCTGTTTCAGTATTTGCAGAGTCTACTACTCAGTCCATTCTTAGGCACTCTTTCTAGCGCTACTCTTAGGCATTTTCCTTTTAAAAAATGGTTTAGAGTTAATAACCTCGAAAAAAATGAAAACTTGAATTGTATACTATCATGTCATACTAAGTAAGCAGGCACTTGCAGTGTGGTAAATACGCAAACTCCAACAATAATTTTCTTAAGGTTTGTTTATATTACGTATATAAAAAAAGCGCTGGTCAAACTAAACCAAAACTGCTTTGATTTATTAACAAACAAACTGTCTATTTTCTGTATTCCACCTATTCTTATGTCGTATTTTATAGTTGATAAACGATCGCGAGAATAAGTTCTAATTTTAAAGAAGAACTACAATCTGTATATAATTTCAAAAGAAAAGCATAAAAAAACACAATAAAACCCATTTCTAAAACCCAAAAAAGCCCAGTGGGTTGGGTTTTATATAAAACACCCAAGTTTTTTCCAACCCTGCTTTAAAGGAACATTCTACAATTTCTCGTTTTTTCTCTAAAGACTTCAAGGTTACCACCAGCATATTGCTTTTCCTTAACTTTAGTGATTAATGTTGACACTAATAACAGGTGCACTCACGATTTTGGCCTTTTGTTTATAAAATTTGGGGTTCTTTTTGTCCCACAATTTTTTTTAAATTTTATTTATTTATATTTATTGAGAACAATAAACCCAAAAAAAAGACAATAACATTCCACATAGAGCAAAATAATAATAATAATAATAAATATAGTAAATACGTAAAATAGTAATAAATTAAGTTAAATAAATAAGTTACATAGACAGAAACGTGTCAAGATACACACTTAGTTTGTCTTATAAATAAAAATAACATATTTTCTATTTTTTATGTTAAATTTACCTTCTTTTCTTAATTAGAAAGATTTTACACATCTACATACCAACCTTTTTTGGACATTTTTTTAATATATATAGAAGCTTTTGTTATTTGGTAATTTATTATAAATCTTTAGTGCAGAGTACGAAAGTTTCTTCTATTTCCACTTAAATAAAAATTGGTGTATGAGTGATATATCAGAGGTTATATCCATTAATTTGATAATTATTAATTATTTTAAAACTGTTGACATCAACTGTGGAAATTCTTTCACCAAATCTATTAAGTGTTCAATATCCATTTCTGTAATAACTACTGCTTAAATATTTAAAAAAAAAAATTAATTTTGCCGCGACATTTGCACAAAATATATAGTACCTAGTCTGTGGTATATACTTTGGTAATTATGCAGTATACAGTTTTCTGCTATTTTTGATTTTTTATAAAAAATTCTTTATGGGGGCACCTACTAGGGTCCGTAGGACCCCAAATCCACCTGCGTCGTTTTGTTTTTTAAGAGAAAAAAGGGTGCTGGGGGGGTTGTAATGTGTTTTTTTGATTGTTTTGGGTTAGGTTAGAATAGGTTGGGTTGGGCTGTGTTGGATTGGGTTGTTTTAGTGAAAAAAAAACACAAAAAAATTGAAAAGAAAAAACAACTGGCGGATTTGGGGTTTTAGGGACCCTAGTAGGTGCCCCCATAAAGAATTTTTCATAAAAAATCAAAAATGGCAGAAAACTGTATACTGCATAATTACTTATACATTGTGGCCACTTGTGCAACATGATTTTTTAATTTCTTTTTCGGTAAAGTTAAATATTGGTTAACTTTCAAGGTCATATTCCCTCCGTTATTCCTTAAGGCTTAAAGAAGAACAAGTGTGAACACTCTCTAAAGAAAAAAGGGTAATTATGCAGTATACGGTTTTCTGACATTTTTGATTTTTTATGAAAAATTCTTTATGGGAAACCTACTGGGTCCCTAGGACCCCAAATCTGCCTGCACCTGATTTTTTTTTTTTTAAAGAAAAAAGGTTGTTATGTGTTTTTTTTATTGTTTTGGGTAGGGTTGGATTAGGTTGGGTTGGACTATGTTGGATTGGGTTGTTTTAGTGAAAAAAAATTAAAAAAAAACAAGAAGCTCAGGCAGATTTGGGGTCCTAAGGACCCTAGTAGGTGCCCCCATAAAGAATATTTCATAAAAAATCAAAAATAGCAGAAACCGGAAAAAGTTACAGAATAGGAAAAGAAATTTAAGCATAAACCAGCACTTACCTAAATTTCCATGACCAGGATTGTTATAACCACCAACATAATTATATTCTGGACCAATATTAGGATTTAATGACCCCAAATTTTGAGCCTTGGATCCCAAAATTATAAGACAGTCAATCAAAATGTAAAACCACATTTCTCTATTACAGAGGTTGTACTACCTCATTCAGAAAGGCACTATTTTAGACCTACTCTGAGGGACACACTATTTGCATTAATTTCCACAACTAGATATGTCATTTACTGTGCATTTTTGGAGCATAGATTAATTAAATTACATAAAAAAAAATAGTTTACAAAAATAAAAACACACCCTACATGACACATAAATAAACAAGTTTTTTTGTGAGTTTTTTTGACGTCTTTTTGCCTGGTTCACAATTCGACTTCTTGCCGATTCTCTCTTTGTTGAAATGAGTGAAAGAGCAATAAAAACTATAGGTCCGTTTCTGCGAGCTTAATGCCTGATCCACAGTTTCACTTCTTCGAGCTCACTTCTATTTCCCTCTTCGTCGTTTAGAGAAAGAGGGAAATATATTTTCTATTGCCATCTCATTCTTTTGTTGTGGCTCAGCCTAACATAGCGCATTTCACTATACCGCACTCGGCTCGAATTTTCGTTGCCCTAGTCACCGAACTGTTACGGTGGGATTTACTAAAAGGGTTTATGCGCAATTTTACAACTCATAGTTAAACGTCAAACCTCAGTTTAAATCACAGATGTCGACTTTTTTACGTTTTATAGGTGCAGTTTACCAACAAACTTCGGTTTAACCGTTACCGGCGGTCTGGGTGGTTGTTAAACTTCAATTTAATAGTTACCAAAAGATTCTAACCTCAAAAAGTTATTAAAAATTTGTTTTTGGTAAAAAGACTGTAAGTATTTAGTGAAATCGCTGTGATCAATGACTTAGAATTTATTTTTGATCAACTGGATGAAGACAATTATTTATATTGTCGAAGCACGAAGACCAGATATTATTTGTCGTAGAACAAATCCTTTGGAGGAGTCCGACGATATGTAGATTTTAAAAAGAGGATTGAATTATCTAAAGAGATATGCGAAATTGTTCACAAGGAAATTCGACAAGAGTTGGGACATCTTACAGACCAGCAAGTTTTATTCTCACACCCAGCTCACACGTATATATACTGTATATCTTTCTAACAAATCTGAACATTTTTGTTGTGTCGTCTGGCTGTATGTCTGGTACTGTATGTCTGTCTGTAACCAACGCTGATATCTTAAAAACTACTTCAATGATTTTTATCAAGTTTGGTTCTAGTTGGTGCCATTTTGGTTAAAATAATCAATCCTATATATGGAAAGAAAATGTAGTCTTTCCTTATGGCCGTGGTTTAATTCCGACTTATAAAATTGAGCAACTTGTTTACCGATGGATTAATCCAAAGATTAAACTAAAGTTTAAACTATGGTTTAATCTGGAGTTTTACCTTTGGTTGTAAAATTAGCCCTTAATCTACTTTAGAACGGTCCTAAGTTTAAGTGAAATTTTTGGTTTTAAGCATTTTAAACCAACCCCCCTTGAATTTTAGACATAGTTTGATTTATAAGAAGACTATGAGTGAATTTGTTTATTGAATAATCATCTTAAAACAATCTTTTGTTGTATTTAAGAAGAAAGTTTCAATTTAGAAAAAAAGAAAATTAAAAAATTTAAACCCAGGCGGGTTTCAAATAGTAAACACTCTGTAGATGAGGTTATATGTCACTCTAATTAAAACTTACCCTTGTTAATTAATTTTTCCAATAAATACTTGATGTCACACAACGATTTAGATGGGTAATGATAAAATAAAAGTAGATTAATTTTGTATTTATTAAAAAGGTGTTTTTATTTATGAAATATATTAAAAAACTTAAATGCAAGTTTTTTCTGTCGAAATTTCATTTTCAAAATATTAGCTGCGTTGAAATCACAAACAGTGAGTTCGGATTTCTTACCTCTGCTTGTACCTTGGCTACCAACCTATACTGATGAAAGCTACACAGCTTTAAACTCAGTGGGCTTTGAGTAAAGCCCGCTTGACACGGAGTAATAAAACATGAATAGCATACAAGACATGTATTTTCTTTTTACTTTACTGAGCCCAACAGAGCGAGATGGAAAGACAAGACTTGCATGCAATTCACGTTTTATTGCTCCATGTCTAGCGGGCTTAAGGAAAATTTTCTTGAGTGCACTTTTGAATAACCTCAACCTCAATGTTTTAATTTCAGTTTGTAAATAAATTAATATAGTTGTTTTGGATTTTTTGTTTCGTATATTTTTCGTGCATAATCAGTGACCTTCACTTATGTTTGTTTTGCCTCATAGTGCCCTCATAAATATATTTTTTGTGCTGAAAACGGGTTCAAAATATGGCGTTTTTCTGGACAAAATTGGATATGTTTTATTGGTTAATGAACAACTTGGGATATTAAATAAGGTAATTTAATCTTTGTAAAAACTGTTGCTTAGGGAAATTATAAACGTATTTGTTACCAATTGACACAAAACAATCCTTTCTGGGGGCTATAAATTTAAACCACCTCCCAGAGATGGTCTAAAAAATCACCAACTTTCTAACCTCAAACATAGATAATGAAGCTATTATGTGCCAAATTTTTGGCGTATTCACCATTTGCTATTTTAAAACCTGTCAAAAAAAAATAGTTTTAGGACATTTTCTCCTAAAATAGGGTACACTTTGAGAAAAAAAAAGCAGTTTTTCAGTTGTATTTTGCAATAAAAATGAAAAATAATCAATAACTTTGTGTAGTTTCTGTATGGATAAGTGTTTTTTGAAAATTGGTTTTAAAATTTAGTACCTCCCACAGTTGTAAATATTTAGCCCTCTGAAGGGTACTATTTTACATCTTAGTGAATCCCACTGATAATGTTCGGTGAGATTCGGTGCCCTAAAATTAAACTATAGCTTGCACGGTGCTAGCTTGCTTTCGGTCTCGAACGGAAAAAATTCGAACTTGCACAATGCAACCAACTAGAACCGCGGCTTGGGTCGAGTACTGAAACATGCAAAAGAGACTCTTATCTCAGGCAAAAGCCCGAGCCCTGATGTCACAGCTCGAATAATTCTGCATGGGGGCAGGTAGTGAAATTCGCTAATGTTCTCTTTTGATTCATTCGTCTTGAGAGAGATCTAGTATAGTTAAATCCGCAATTTAACTCTTCTTGGGATAGTTAAGCTGGGTTTACACAGAAAAATAAAATAAGCATGACTTAACATAACATAAGGAAAATGGCTGTTTTTACAGGAATTACAGGAAATAACATGACATAAGATAGCTGATCCCAATTTACAACATTAATGAACAGCCTACCCTAATACCTATGTTAATGTCAATATCCGACGTTTTGCTTACCTTTTTTTGAGTAAAACTCGTTTTTTAGACAAAAATAACATCCAAAAGCTATTAAAAAAAGTAGGATTATTGTGGAAACTCGTCAAAAATGGTATCGTGGTCATGCGCGAAATGTGATTTCACATAACATAGAAAGATAAAAATTGGACATCTTTTTATGTCTCATGTTATATTATTTTATTCTTCTGTATAAACACCAACAGGATTTAAAATAAAAGCTCAACTCTTTATTTCATTTTATATGGTTTGGGGTTAAACCCCCCGCCCCTCTCGAGAAGCCTGGTAAGTCCCGCTAAACAAACGTTTTAAATAAACGTTTTTTCAAAAAACCGTTACAATAACATTTAAACGTTTTTTACAAAAACGTTTATTTAGCGGATAGCGTTTTTTCACTATGAAAATATCGTTTTTTTTAGATTTATTTAGCGGTTGGTCACATTTTTACTTCAAATTAAGTTTTTATTATTTATCCTTAACTCTCCCTCCCCCCACCCGGAAGTCAATTCCTGGGTGCTCCACTGTCTAAATCCCTCTAGAAAAAGAAAACCGGTCTGGCGAGCGGTAGGGGGGGGTTCTTCAGACAAAAAGTCCCTTGTAGGGTATAGACACAGTCCAGATGTGATTCAGTCACGCCCACACAATAAATGGTCGGACGTCACGTTACGCAAAATCCCATAGCAAATCGCAGAGAAAAATAAGTGAAATTGTGGAATGCTTAAAATTGTGACAGCCGTTATGGTAGTGTTTAACAACCACTAGACTATACCACGCGCCGATTTTAGCAACACATTACAAATTAGAAACCGTTGCACAAATAGAGATTGTTTAATCGTAATCGTATCTCATTGCGCGTGATCAGAACGGATACGTCGTAGAGCAGCGACTACGTCTCGACTATCTCTACGAAGACCCTTAATTGCAGTATTCGTACGCAGCTAGCGTATCCTAACCATTTTGTTATCTGTGGAGTACTTTTGTTTTTTGCTTTCTATTTGTTTTTTTTTCTTTCTTTTTTTTGCTCGCTGAGATTTGGAGAAACGTGTTAATTGAATTTTCAGTTTTATTTTCTTCAATAAATTGGTGACTGCTTTTCGCTAGTTTATAGCCATAATCGGACCATGATCAAAGACTGTCTAAAATAGACGTAGTCATGCCTATTAATTTATTAAGTACTGGATCGGAATCAAGCGATAATTTTTTTTAACAATAATTATAAAAACAATTAATTGTTTAATGATTTTAAACCATAAAGGTATAACTTAATGAATGTCTTTGTTTTAAACAGACTTTCACGGTCCTATAAACTAGCCGAAAGCGCTCACCAGTCAATAAAAAACTTTATGCACTTCCGGGAATAAAACCCATTTAATCCCGCTTTTGCGGGAATAAAGTGGGTCATTTATTCCCTAGGGAAATAAAGTAAAATATATTGACATGGAGACGCATATGTTTCTGCGTTTCGGCATACTGGATGTTATCGTTTGATATAAAGACAGAGCGAAGGTACATGTGGCGGTTTGTCTACAAAGTGCGATTTTTTGAAAAATAAATAAAAAAATATAGTGTTTTTTTTTTACTTTTCGGCTTATTCTAAAGTGCATAAAATAGTATATAAACCGCACCAGTAAAGTGATGCTTAATCCCTTCGGTCGGGCTATAAACTTTTTGTCTCGGGATTAAATGTACGACCACTTTACTCCCTAGGTTTATAATGTACTATTGCACTGATACAAATTTTTCCCACCCTTCTGCATATATTATTTACCCTTAAAAAAAGAATCTAAAGAAAGAATTAAAAAACTGTCTTGTCCTAATGAGCACCTAAATGAATACCCAAGTGTGGTAACTGTGATCAAAAAAACCAAGCTACTAAAAAAGCCTGTAAAGAATATGTCAGAAAACATTCTATTAATGAGGCAATGAATTTCCATAACCTTTCTTTGAGGCAGCCAAACTCTTTCCTAAAGAAAAGAAGAGTTCTTTTCTCAGACCTTGTAATAACTTCCCTGCTATAAATTCTGTGAATAAATTATCTTCAAAGTCTACCCACTCAGATCATCTCAGTTTAACCAAAGAGGAAGATATGTTACCATTAACAAAAAAAGGAAAGTTGCCCCTCATCTTGAATTAGGATATGACAAAATTAAACACCGAGAAAATCTTTAACCTTTTTCTGGTAGGCTTCCTTCCTCGCCCATTTACTCCAGATCCCAGATGGAAAAGGCTGGTCCCAGTTCAGGACCCTCCAAGATATCTTCAGAATCAGAAATGGAAGTTAACCAAGAGGATGACTCTTGGAACAAGTTCATTCAAAAATCACATTTTATCTGATCCTAGTGTGGATCCCAGCATTCGGTCTAAAATAAACCACTTTTTCAGTTCAGCGGACCCCCTGAGGGGGAATTCTTGCTGAACTGAGTTGATGTATTAAAAGTAAAAAAGAAGGAAAAGGAAAAAAAGGAGAACAACTTACTTAAACTAATAACTATATTAAAATGAATATTCTCCATTGGAATTGTTGTGGTATTAGAAGAAATAAAGATATTATCGTTAGATTTATTAGAGATTTTTCGTCATTAATCGAAACGAATGAATCGATTAATGAAACATTTCTATTCCCTACCCTACTATTTCCTCCTACTCTTTTGTTAGGGAAGATAGGTGGGATGCGTGGGGAGGCATTGCCCTTTTTGTTCTTAGATCTAATGTAATAAACAGCTCTTGGAAGATATTTTTAATCTAGTTCACAATAATTCATTTATTTTCTTGGGTGATTTGAATGCCCATAATCCAGCCTGTGGCTCAGACATAGACTCTTCCATTGGAACTCAAAATGAAGATATTATTATTGAGTTCGTCAATGATCATAATTTGCTCATTTTTAACAATGGACAGCCAACTAGGTTCACTCGATCAAAAATTCGTAGTGCTCCAGACATAATTTGTGGTACTCATCATTTTACTGACCATTTAATTTTTCGGTGTACAATGATAGAGCGTTTAGTGACCATTTTCCTATAATTTGTCAGTGCAACAATTTGATTACCAATATCCCAGTGAGAAGATATTTAGAAAAATGCAACACAATAAAATTAATAATACCCCTCCTGTACCATACGAAGATTTTTATAATACTATTGTAGGCATCTACAAAACATATTCCATAATGAAAAAATCGGTGTCCCCTGGTGGGATCAAGACTGTTTTACAAAATTATGTGAGGATCTCTCTCCTACAAATAGAATATCAGAGGTTTGAAAGGGGATCAATAGATTCTCTAGAGCTTATCACTGAGAAAATGTTCACTATCCTATGAATCTTGCTATCTCTCAGGAACTGCTTAACTCTCTGTGCAATTCTAGTCCCCCCTCTGATAATGGACAACCAGGTAGTTTTCCAGAACACTTAACTTTCTAAAAAGTTCCGGATAGAAGAATTGTATGCTGCCATTTCCAAAAGGAAAAACACAGCTCCACGTATAGACAAAATTTCTCCCAACATGATCCAAAAACTACCTATTGGGGCCATGGTTTTTTTGATTAACTACTTTAATAAAATATTAGTAGGCGAAGTAACTATTCAAGAGGCATGGAAACCCAAATTATAATTCCCATCCTTAAGCCAAATAAGGATCATTCGTTAATTACTTCTTATCGGCCTATAAATTTGTCATCAAGTATTAGTAAAACCTTTGAGGTTATGCTGAAAAATCAGAAAAATCTGAGCGATTCTCAGATGGAATTTAGACGAGGAAAGGATGTTAACGATAATCTTACTTCTTATATCGTCTCTAATTTTAGTGCTGGAAAACTGACACAGTATTGGTTACTTTAGATTTTTCTGTAGCCTATGACCACGTCTCGGTGGATAGACTATTTTCACTTTTAAATCAAGCTAATATTATTGAAGATATAGCTTTGGTGATCGAAGCATTGTTACGGGATACAATCTTGATAGCTAGAGATAGGCTCGCAAACTCTTTGACTCCTCCTCAACAAATAAGTAGGGGTGTTCGACAAGAGTCCCCCTTGGCTCCTATTTTGTTTAATATTTATGTCAATTTCCTAAAGGATGTTGTTCCTCCGGAAATCTTCTTATTACAGTTTGTTAATTATTTTGGCATTTTCCTAAGCGGAAATAATATCCAGGATATTATTGAAACCCTTAATAATGCCTTACTCAATATTTATAATTGGACTGCGCTTTCTTCCTTAAAAGTTAATCCCGCTAAATCAGCGGCCATCCTTGTGGCCCGTAGATTACCTCCTGGAATTCTTCCTAGTATAATGTTTAATAATGATATGGTCCAATGGATAAATAGTGTTAGATACTTGGGTATCAAAGTAATGACATAATTAAAAAAGTTTCTGTTGCTTATATATGTTCAGGTGCCCACCCCTCCACAATGCTAATTTTTTATAAGGCTTATTCATGTTAGAGGTCACATTTGAATTATGGCTCTATAATTTTGGGAGGATGCTATAAACTAATCTCTCAAAATTGGACAGGGTGCCTATTCTTGAGTTCCAGGGAATAGAAATCCGTTGGCTAACCGTTCCAAAATGGGCGTGGTTTACGCAAAATGAAAAATGCAGTATTCTTGAAAAATCTCCCTCAAATTTTTTTTTCTATTGGTCATCAGTGAGAGAAATGGGAAAAAATAGGCGGAATTCTGATATTTTGAGTAAACATAAACTGTTGTCTGTTGATTTTTGTGTTTTTTTTAAGTTTCTTTAAAATTTTTGGTTAAAAACTTGTTTTCTGTTAGTTGGATTTTATTCGAAGTTTTTTAAGGCAAAAACTAGTGTTTTCTTTAGTCTTTCACAAGGTACCTAACATATAAAATCATTCCAAGAACATTAAACATTTTGCAAAACCTAATAAAAAAATCTTACTTACTAAAATCAGTCCAAAACTTATAACTAGAACAGTTTTGTTTGAAAGTTTGAGACAATGATGTGTTTGAAATTAACTCTGTGTTTCGGACTTCCATTGTCTATATTTTTTATTTATACACGACGTTTCGATCAGTACAATCTCTGATCGTCTTCAGGTGCAAACTACAATCAATTCCTAAGGCTACGTGCTTATATACTGTGAGAAATCACTCAACCTTGAAGTTTAAGAAGTTGGCTCCGCCCAAGGAGGGGCTTCCAAATATTTGGGATTTCAACACTTGGTTTACTGCAAATACCCTGATTCTGCCCAATAAAGGCAGCTTCAAGGAATTTTCGTTTCTTCCAGTGTGACTCCTTGTGCAAAACCTTTGCTTCTGCCCACTTCATTCGGTGTTGTTTTGACCATACATGTTCGGCGATTCCTGATTTCGTGGTTTCACCTTTTTGGGTATTCGTCTGATGTTCCTTAAGCCTAACAGATAGTGGTCTTTTAGTTTCACCTATGTATGATTCACCACACTCACAAGGAACTTGGTAAATGCATTCCTTATTTTGTTTGTTCTCTGGTTTTGTTTTACTAAGAAGGCTTCTAATTGTATTACTAGATTTAAAAGCTGTTTTAATATTAAAGTTTTTCGTTACTCTTCGAATTTTCTCTGATACTCCTTTAACGTATGGGATTGTAAGGAATGCATTTGCCTGATTTTGGTCTTGTAATCTCTGTCCTGTTTGTTGAAATTTAGAAATAGTATCTGTTATAAGTTTAAGGCTGTAACCATTCTGCTGCAGATCCTTCTTAATGTTTCTTATTTCGATTTCCAAGTCATGAGAATTGTTACAAATTTGAACGGCTCTGTTATACAAAGTTTTGATTATGCCTCGTTTGGTTGTAGCAGAATGATTTGAATCTTGATTTAAATATTGTCCTGTGTAAGTGGGTTTACGATAGACTGTTGTTCTGATGTCGCTTTCTACTCGTGTGACAAGTACATCAAGAAAAGGAATTTGACAATTTTGCTCCAACTCCATTGTGAATTTAATGGTGGGTCTTATGTTATTTAGGTGGTGAAGAAATTTTGAAAGTTGTTGCTCATTCCCGGTTCAGACAATAAAAGTATCATCAACATATCTTAGCCAGAGCTTTAGGTTTATATGTTGCGGTATCAACCGCGTGTGATTCGAACCACTCCATGTAAATATTGGCCACCACCGGCGAAAGCGATGAACCCATTGGCAGACCGTCATCCTGAGCATAAAACTTATCTTTCACTTGAAAATAAGAGTTATATAGGCAGCACTTCAACAACTCAATCACTCCCTCCAGGGGTAGGCTGGTACGTTCATAAAGGGATTCGTCATCAACCAGTCTCTTTCTAATAATATCTAGCGATTCCTTTATCGGGACATTGGTGTATAGACTTTCAACATCAAAACTGACAAGTCTATCCTCGGTTCCTAAAACAAAAGATTTAAGAATATTAACAAAATGGTTGGAATTTTCTACAAATGAAGCGGTCTTGCCTGCAAGAGGTTGAATAATTTTCAAAAGGAATTTAGACAAATTGCTTATTGGAGAATTTCTGGAACTTGTAATTGGGCGTAAGGGCATTGCATCTTTGTGAATTTTGGGAAGTCCGTATAGATGAGGAGGCTTGCTATAATGTGGTGTAAGTTGAGACCTTGTATTGTCCGGAATATATCTGGAATACTTTTTCAAAATTCTATAAACCTTACTTTCGATTGATTGCGTCGGATCTTTTGGGAGAAGTTTATAATTTCCTTTAGCAAGTACCTCTTGAACTTTCTGGTCATAGGTTTCCGTGTCCAAAATCACTGTTGCATTGCCCTTGTCTGCCGGTAAGATTTTAACTGATTTGTCCTTTTGAAGATTCTTCAACGCGATTTCCTCTGTCTTGCTTATATTAGAGATATGCTTAATAGGTTTGTCAATAATGGTCCTTACCTGATGTCTGAACTTGTCGGCGTCTGTGATGAAAGTGAAACTTGCATAACATATAGCATAACAGTTCGACCAATCAGAGACGGATTTGGAGCAGTGTTGCCAGGTCCATTTTTAGACAAAAATAATAGTAGATTGTACAATTTTTATAAAAAAAATAGTAGACTACAAAAAAAAACTTTTATTGATTAACAACTGAAAAAAATTATTTTTAATCTTTTAACCCATCCTAAACTTTATAAATTGTTTTCTATCTCACTTTAGTTCAAAACCATAAAAAGGATAGGAGTAATGCGACCCACGTTCCTTTTGAAACATCTCTTGCTGGTGAACTATTAAAATAGTAGACCTGGCAATACTGATTTGGAGCCGCCATATTGCATATGTGTTTTTACTTCCGTGATATACATAGGATATATTTCCATAAGGTTGAACTTTTTATGCAGCCATGCTATGCACTATGCAATTTTGTGTGTGATCAGCTTTACCAGCGTAAATCCACCTTAACTCATTTTTTAGGACGCTTTCACAAACGCATTAGATACGCTAACAACAAGGAATCAAAAATTGACACTTAAAGTTAATTTTCAGTTTTATCAGCATTCGTATCCTTATCTCTATCGAGTCGACCAATCAAGCAGCTCCAGCTGATTAAATGCACGAAAACCTCGTTAGGTACGATAAGGGGGAGTCGTAACGTTACGAGCGTCCCTGCATATGAAACGATGTTTTGAATCATTTGATCAGCTGGACCTGTTACGCATTCGCCATTAGTTTAAAAGTACACCTGCTCGATAGGTCGACTCGATAAAGATACGAATGCCGATAAACCCGAAAATTAACTTTAAGTGTCTAATAGCTTGCATTGTAGTGATGAGCGTATCAGTGATTTTTAGGTCACCGGTATACCGGTGATGGTGATTCTTTTAACAGTGACTGAGGTCGCTGTTTTACTTACTGTTAACAACAGTCACTGCGCAGCAGGCAGTCAAGCAGCGGTTAGATAACGAAGCAATTAGGGTAGAATTTTTGGTCGACTGTACAAAGATTATACGTAGACGTTGCCGTCGATCAGTTTGCGACTATACTTTAATAGTGACCTAGGGCGCTGCTCTAAAAATTAAGTCACCGGTAGTAACCGTGGTGACTATCTAAGTTACCGTTAAAAGTCAGCGTTATAGAAATATCGACCATCACTATTGCATTGTCCCTTCTAAAAAAATTTAGAGATGAGAAAAAACAAAAAATTGGACTTTATTTTACAAAATAAGTGGTTTATATGTTGTAACCTGGTAATATTTTATTATTTGTAAAATTATAATGGCTCTAAAATTCTCTTAAATTAACAAAAAAATAACCACAACCACAATGAAATGGATTCGCAGCTTACGGCAGTGGTAGACGGCACTAGGGACCGTGGTACGGCATCACGGTAGCTTTTGCGCAGGAGCAGAAATTACCACAACCACTACGAAGTGTCAAATAAGGGCCGGTTTCTCAATAGCGAGTTAACCCGAGCAACATAACCTTGTCAAAATTTTTAAAAAAAGGGTTAAAATTAACTCCAGGGTAACCATAGCTTCAAGGTGAGGGTAAGTTACCTTACCTCAGGGTTAACCTAAAAAAATAGCAAAAAACTGGAATTTATAGTTTTTAACTCTCCGCCGCGGTAACCGCCGCTATTGAGAAACCGTCCCTAGGTGTTCCAAAATTTCCCTATGAGTTTAACGCCAACGGCTACACTGCAAATAGTTAATAGACCACTAATTTATCGTTACCTTATTTGCTTACTGTATTACCGTAATTGATGAGATGCTAAAAAGTTTTTAAACCACAAACAAATTAATTACCGTAACCGTATTCTTTTGCCCGCACATACAAACCACCAATGTAAATAGAATAGAATTGGGTCACTATAAAAAACCCCAAAACAAATTTGCAGAAACATAATTTGGCAGAGTTTAAAAGAAGAGAAAACAATTGGTCCGAAAAAAATTGTTACGAAAATGAAATGACGGGAAAATCAAATCGCTAGAAAACATATGCATAGGATTAAATTTAAACGAAACATATGTATTTAAACAAAATAACACAAAACTCAAGAACCTTAATCTGGCCCAAAATGATTTGAACCGATAGCCACGATTTCAATTGCTACGTTGCCAGGCTTACGGAAGGGAAGAGTCGAAGTTGTGAATATTGTATTAATTTAGTAGCGCATCCAGGAATTGACTTCGGGGGGGGGGGGGGGGTTTAGGGATAAATAATAAAAAAAAATCATTTAAAGTAAAAATTTGACCATAACCAGGCCTCACGGGGGGGGGGGGTTAACCCCCCCTCGGTGCGCCAGTGATTAATTTAACCCCTTTACATTTTTTAACCACCCTACCCCCAAATTTCTTCAGAATATTCTATTGTCATCGGAACTATAATACATTAAAATAACTGAAGTTAAATAAAATCGTTTAATAAAAAAAAATCCCCGTGTCATCTTTCAATTAGAGAAACTTGTCAACGCCACAATCCAGGGCCTACGGCGCTCTAGATTTAAATTTGACGCATGCCCAATAGCGATTCGGCTGGATTGTGATTCTGCTCATTTAAGGATCCTATTATTTTTCTATCAATTTGTGGGTCGGGTGTTTTTCGTTGACAGACAATTATTTTCGATACTTTTGTAATTCTGATATTTTAAGATTCGGGAAAATTATAATCGGTTAAATTATATTCGTGTCTTTTAAGGATCGAGTAAATTAAAATTCTATAAAATTATATTCGTATCCATTATTTTGGGTATTTTACTTTCGTTCATATTTCGTTTCGGACGTTTTATTTTCTGTTCAATTGTGTTTTAATTTCGGTTTTTGTAAATTCGGCTTTTTTGTGGGTTGCCCTAGACAGAAACATACGAGGTGCCTATTGGTAAACGTGGTATTTACCGTGCGAGTAAGACTTGTCTAATTCGACAACACCTCACTGGATTTCGAAAATAATACATATTAGAAACATCATGAACGCCAGAACTATAGGATCCTGCAAAAATGACCGATAGTTCTGGCTCAGTACGCAAATACAGCGTTCATGCCAGTAAAACTTGTCTAATTCGCCAGCACCCCACTGTATTCTGAAATTAATAATAAATTAAAAAGAGACTTAATCTAAGGCCAATACAAGGCGACGAGGATAATATTATGTAAAGAAGTAATTTGTGAATATAAAAACAAGTACTTTTTAATTTTTTTTTTGGCAAAAAATAAGAACGTCCAGCATCTTTAAAATTTTGGAATATAAAACTTTTTAATCAGTAACGTACCGAGGAACTGGATCTAGGGGGGGGGTTTAAGACACATGTAAAATAAAGAAAAACATGTTATCTTTCGCTCGCAACAACATGTCGTGGTTGCAAAGTAGAGAAAGCGGATCTAGAAAATTAATAGGGTGTCAAACGTTTTAGTAATTTGACAAAAATAATATCGCAAGCGAAAATTTAAAAAATAATATTACTCTTTTTTAAATTTTTTACCAGAACAGAAACTTGTTGGAAGGTTTTAAAAATGTTAGGAAAACTTCGCATAATTTAATAATTTGATTGAAATAGTGCAGCAGGTGAAAATTAAAAAAAAAATTATGTTTTAACATTTTTAGTAGTAAGTAGTTTTATATGAGACATCTGAGACGTAAAAAATATGTACTTTCAAAAGTTTTTCCTAAAAGTAGAATACTTTTTGCTTTCTGACTTCGAAATATGTACTCATAGGAAGGCAATCAACTGTAGCATAGCCCAGGGCTGGAGTCTTTTTTATGTTCAAAAAAAATAACCCATAAGTAAAAAATAGTTACTCGATATCGTTGTATGAACTAAGCTGTTGATACAACGCCGATATTAACTATGTGAGCCTCCCCCGGTATACGTTTTTAAATCATAATTCACAGTGAAAATCGTAAAACTTTATTTACAAATATCATAGTTTATTCTTCTGAGATTTACACTAGTTATACTTAATAATTATAATTAATCAATAATATATTTATAGAAGTAATTCTATTTTATATTCTTAATAAATCGATTTATTTGTGACTCTAATTCAAAAACAATCACATTTTTGGCTTGCTAATATGATTGTGTCAAATCAATTTAAGCATCTTTGCTGCAGCAGATTTTTGGTCTGGAGTAAATAATTACAGAAATCGTCAAGGGAACTTCAGAGTTTATCACACACACCACTCAAATGAACTGATTTTCCGCACATGTTTGGAAAAGTACTTTGCAACACATGTCCGGAAAAGTACTTACAACACATGTCTGGAAAAGTATGGTGACAGTTAACGTCATCATACACTTTTCCACACATGTGCGGAAAAATTTCTGCACACGGGTGGAATTTAAGGTTTTCTAAGGATGTAGTACTGTTTTGAAGCCAAAATCAGCTGTTGTTTAGTGAAGAAAAGATACAAATGTTGGTTGGTTTAAAATATAGGCACGTTCAAATTGAAAGTGAAAAACTCGGAAGTTCCTGTGAGAGCTCCCCTAAATAAAAAAAAAACGATCCAAAAGTATTAACAGCAGAAGATTTTTCGAAATTTGCTTATTGGGCCACTTTCTCGCCTTTCACTTAGGTTTTAAGTGCCACATATTTTATAATCTGTCCTTTTCACACTGTTTTTTAAAATAGAGACAGCAAGCCCTTAGTTATAACTTAATCAAAAGTGAGAAAGTGGGCCATTGTAGGTGACTCTTGCACAAGGAGTCTATGAATAAAAAGAAAATATTTAAAACATGTTTTATTATGGAAATCCTCATTTATAGTCTGGAGGAAATAAAAAAAAGATGGAAATGAACAGTAAATAAATTTTTTTGCTGATTTTGATAGGCAAGATGCTCTATTAAGAATCCGATTAATGTCACTCTGGCACCCTTGGGCGTTTTGGAAAATCCAAGTTGGCGGCCATTTTGAGAGAGTAGAGATTATTTTTTTTCTGTCAGTGACCTTAGCTCAGAAAATGTCGAAGTGACGTTCAAAACAGGTCATGTGATATCCAGACTTTTTGAAGTCAAATAAACATCAGAATTGGTTAATATTTGAATGAAAGGCACATTTTGTAAAAACTAAGACACTATTTGGCGAAATAACCAGAAACAAAATATTTTTTTTTTGAAAAAAATAAAAAATGCTGTTTGTTAAAAATATATATTTTTTTTAATTTAATTTTTTTTTTAAACAAAAAGTACATCATGTGATAAATCATTCGAAAGGTATTTAAAATACCTTTAAGACGAGCTATAAACTATACTAGCTATCCAAGTTTAAGTAGTTATCGATATATTTTCATTTCTTTAGGTTAACTAATGGTCAAAAGTTTTAAATTTGGGATTTTTCATTCCCTTTATGGGTAGAATAAATGTACCAAAAATTATCGAAATCGGGGAGATGGTCTACCAAACCTCTGGTTGATTTGATTTGAAATGACCCCAGAGTGACATCAATTAGATTCTTAATAATCTTGACTAAAGAAATCAGTAAAAAATGTCTTACAACATTCATTTCCCTTTTGAGGCGAAATAGTTGATTCATAACCAGACTATTAGTTTTATCTTCTTGGCTGCTTCGCGACATCTTAGTCTTGAGTCACCCTACTTGTAAGTCGTTATTGTAGATCCAGGAATATTTCGTTCGCCTGTACACAACCTGACATGATTTGTGGTTGTTTGTAACTCTGGATGGTTTTTTTTCCAGAAAAATCATTACTATATGATAAAAAACAGAAAAATATGACCGTCCCGCCCAAAATATCCCCTGCATTACAGCCAAACCTCCCAATATGTATTTCTTAGACGTCAGTCGAACCGAATTTTTAAACGCCATTTAAAATTATGTTAAAGTTTTCCAATTACTATTGGAAGCAGTTTGTTTTCAAAATATCAATATACAAAATGATTCACGACGAAATCCTTATAGAGATATTGTAGGTTCTACGAATCTAGACCTTTTCACAACTGGTATTAAAAACTAATTTGAGGCTTATTTTACGAACATACGGAATTTATGAAAATATTTTTACACAGCCGATCTTAATGAAATTTTTTTACGTTCTTATAATACTTCTAAAAGATTATTAAAAACCACAAAATAAAAATATAAAATAACAAATTTTGTACCAGTGCAATACTGCTTTCCAGATGTATTAACAACTTACAAAATTATATTAAGATCGTTCTAGAAAAATTTTTGAGCCATAGTACCTACAATATATCTATGAGAACTTCGTCGTAAATCACCCTGATTCAACAATTTTTAATAGTTTGTGCAAAAATATAACTTATAACACCCAACAAAATTAAAAAATTACAAGGGATCAAATAATTTCACAAAAAAAAACTAATTTTTATTTGATTTATACCTATAAAATACTTTTTCTAATAAAATAATATAATTACCCCTTTTAAACTAGAAGCATTTATTATTTTTGAGACCATAATCAACTGTTTTTTCAAGTATTAAGCAGTTTTTTTTTTAAACGGACACTAGTTTAAAGGGAATCATTTTTGGTTTTTCAAAATTACTAAAATTACTAAAAAAAAAATATTTAAATCAATTTAAATTCTTTTACTACCTTATTTAACTTACCGTTAAAAAAACTATTAACAAAAAAGTTGTCGAACTTAAAAAATCTAAATAGGTCAACAAAGTTACTAGAACACCTAAAATGGCTTTTTTTTTAACAACACATTTTTTGCGCATCTTTGCTTTCTCCAAAAAATCTATTTATTTTCGAGCGGCATTGTAAGTTGAAGCTTTAAAATTTAATAACAATCTACAGTTTAATTGGTTCCCAATTGTATCACACCACTTTTTATTTTTACTTTATCCATTTAAATGTTGAAAATGTTTCAAAAAATTAACAGTACTTTGAACGAACTAATAAAATATAATAGTGAATTCTTTTGATAAAAAAGTGCAACACTAGGGCGCCACTGGTGCAATATTCTGGGAAAATTAGTGCGAGTTATTTTGTTCTATTGACCAACTGAGAAACCCAGTGTTGCCCTCAGTACACATTTTTTCGCACGAGCTATAAGAGTTCGTGGCGCACTCAAGTTTGGCGGGATTTTTAGTGGCAGCTACGATGACGATAAGGAAGAATTTTGTACTTTTTGGCACGGAGAAGACATCTCCAAAATACTTTTTTTATTAAAGGTTATAGCAGCGATTTATAGATAAGATGGTTTACTTGATGTTTAAACAAATTGTAAGTATGAATTTTTCATTAGTAAAAGATAATGAATTCTTCAGTATGAAAAATATGCAGTTATAAGTTAACCTAATTTATAATTCATATTTTTTAATTGCGTATTCACTTGGTGCGTCAGTCATATTCCATTAAAGCTACTCTGGAACAAATTTTTGACAGCACCAAAATAATGTCAGTGCAACATGAGTAGAATTTTCTCAAAAGAATTCGCTATAATCTACACAAAGCTAGAAATAAAAAAAACAGCGTAAAAAGTGAAAATTGAAAAACCTTCCTAAATTTTAGGGTCTGTTTAGTTAACGTAATATTGGCGATATACCAAGAATTATATTAAAACTGACAAAACCTGCCGAGTGTGTGACAAGAAGTTAAGTAATGTTTTTACTTACTTCTACAACTAATAAAACAAAGAAATTATTTAGATACAATTAAATAAAAGTGCTACAAAATGGCAAAGTTCTGAGCAAAATTACAGAAGCGTGTGTAAAAATGATATATACATAGTCAAAGACTTTTGACACAGTGCACTGTGGTATATGACGCTCTTATTTTGGCCAAAATTACAAAAAAATAAGTTTACTCTTTAATGCTGAAAATACTACCAAAAATGTTAAAAATGATCAAGGCATTACCATTTGTAAAAATAATAAGTTATATCTAATACCAGATACCAGATTTATTTTGGATAAATGTAATAAGCCAAATTCGTCAAGATTCGCGAGGCTCCATTTTAAGAAAAAAGTGGCCGTATTTTGTGCTCATGTCACCGCACAGTGGAAAAGTGCGCATAGAAGTAAACAATGGTTTTGTTCAAAACATAGCCATCGGCTTCAACAATTCACAGTATTTTAAAAAAAAACATGCAAATATAATTCCAGGTATATATGAAAATATAAAAAATACAGTAGGAAGAAAAAAGTTACCTTTTACTCAAAAATCTGACCAATCACAGAGGCGAGATGCTCTCAACCTATCATCCACAGCCAACCAACATGAAATTAAATAATAAAAACAATTCATAGTATTCACAAAAAAAAACATGCAAATATAATTCCAGGTAAATATGAAAATATAAACAATACAGCAGGAAGAAAAAGTTACCTTTTACTCAAAAATTTGACCGATCACAGAGGCGAGATGCTCTCAACCTATCATTCAAATCCAACCAACATGAAACTAAATTAATAATTAATGCATAAATAAGAAAGTCCGCCATTTTGAATCCGCCACTTTGATTTTTTTTTAATTTAAGTCAAAAATTGTATTACACTGCCAAATCTCAAATTTGAGGCAAATCGGTTTGAAAATAGTAAAGTTCGACATTTTAAATCCACCACTTTGATTTTTTTTAAATTTAAGTCAAAAATTGTATTACACTGCCAAATCTCAAATTTGAGGCAAATCGGTTTGAAAATTGTAAAGTTCGCCATTTTAAATCCGCCATTTTGATTTTTTGAAGTTTCAGTCAGAAACTGTATTGAGTGACATAAAACACAGCCAAGTCAAATTTGCGGCAAATCGGTTTATGAATAAGAGAGTCCGCCATTTTGATTTCTTGAAGTTTTAGTCCAAAGTTTTATTGAGTGGCCTAAAACACCGCCAAATCGAACAAAATAAATCTGATTTATTATCTTAAAATATACTCTTTTAATTTTGGCCAAAATAAGGGCGTCATATATCAGTGTGAAAAAAAAAATTTGAGCTGGTTTCCCTTGTGGAAAACCCAATAAGGTTAAGTTTGCAAAAAACAATGTTCTCTATCAGAAATACAAGTTTGTTGGTTTCTTATCTGTCTTTTTCATATCGCAAATATATCGTTCGTTAAATTTAAATTAGAGCTAAAAACAAATTTATATAGGGTGTGCCAAAAAAAACGCACTTTTTAATAATTTTGAGCTTTTTAGAAAGCCAAGAGATCAAAATGTATAGATCCAAGTTCAAATTTGATGTGAACATCGATTACAAAAATTCTTTCCAAGCACATCAAAACATTTAAAAAATTCGATTTAGAAATAGGACAGTTTAAAGTTTTTAAATAGACCAGGGTTTGCCTGCCTGTACTTATAAACTTAATATACACGGCATTGCAATGCATCCCCGTGATAACTTTTGTAAGCAAGACAAATCATCTAAATCCAGGAGGCTATGAAAAATTTTGGAATTTCAGCCGTTTTATGCGTGCGCGATGCCCTTCACTGCGATGGCCGATGGCATATATATTTACGTTGACAGAAAAGTGTTTTTTTTTTACGTAAAAATATGTGTCGCCCAAAATAAAAACGTAATCTTATGGCGTTTTTAACAGTATTTTATGATCGAAAAATTAATAAGATGTGAAAGTGCCAAGGCAGATGTTTTCTCTGGATGATACCAAAAATTTTACAGGTATGTTTATTTTTTCCTGTGTAAATTTACAAGTACATGGTACAAACCATTACAAACTTAACTGTGTTACTGTGAGTAAAATTAAAAACCGAAAAAACAGACCACTTTCGGATGGCGTCAGGAATAACATCAATCCAACGCACTTGCGCAAAACGGCCGTAAAATCTTTATTTTCATGGCCTACTTGATCGTGATATGTTGCTAACAAAATTGCCACTTCCAGGGCGTCTATATTAACTTTATAAGTATATGTTTGCCTGTAACATCGAGCTTATTTGAATGGCAATAACTTTTCCGAAAATTTACCGATTTTGGTAAACTTTTTGAAAAGCACAAGCTCAAACATTAGTTACACTTAAAAAATTCGGTTAAGAAATAAGGTAGTTTTAAATGTTTGTCTTTAAACAAGTAGATTATCGCAGGGAAACCAAGACAAATTCTGGTCTGTTTAAGAATTTAAAACTACCAAAGGTTGTGTCTTATAGAATAGAACACGGAACTTTGATTGCTCCTTTAGCTTCTCAAATGAAGTAGAAATTTCTGTTTTAGAAAAATGGAAGAAAATGATAGTAGAAGAGGCCCCAATTTCATGTATGCTAAAAAAGACCTGTTGTTGCCTATTGTTGCAAATTATAAAAGTATCATAGAGTGCATACAGATGGTGTAAGCTGGCGATAAAAGATATACTTTAATATTAAACTTCGTTATTTTAAATGAAACAAGCGATACGCTTTTTTTTTAATTCCTTTGAATCCAGAGATATATTATAATATGTTGAGTTTATCCTTTACGTTCCTTGAGTAAAATGAAAAATCCTTTGCCATAAGTACAATGTGTTAGACAAGTAAACCTAGTTTAGGTGGTTCTTTGTTTAATACATTATTCTTTATGGAAACGTTTTTTCAAAGACTTTTAAGGTATGAACGTAACATATGATATTTTTGGAATTCAAAAAAAAAAGATCTTATAAAATTTTAAAAAATCTTCAGGGAGTCATAATTTGACCTTTTACAGTTTAAATTTCTAGCTGCAATAGTGTTAAGAAGGATAGAAAAATATGTATAGTAGTTTTTGTGTACTTGTAGTTAGGTTTAGTGTTCAATAAAACAAGTAAAAACTGGTACATTAGGTACTTTTGGCTATTTCTTATACGCATCCATATACTTAACCTAACGAGTTTAAAACAAAGTCAAGAAGCAATACATTTTTGACTTATTTATGCCATTTTTAGAACGAGGCTCGATTTTATGGTGAAGGCAACCGAACAGCTGACTGCAATCGATGCGTAGCTTGCTTCTGGTCGCAAAGTTACGTTCATCCCGACGTACTCAACTATCGCATATCCATCATAAAATCAGGCGTCGTTCGAAATATATGGCATAAACAAGTCCAAAATAGAGTGCCTTTTGTCTTTGCTACACGGATTAACATTAATGAATAAACAGCAAATAAAATTATTTTAATCAATACAAACACCGATTTGACAAACCAATTTTTTAAAGTTAAGGGAGCCAAATAATTTTTTTTTTGTTTTTTTTACTAAATCTTTACCAAAATCATTCGTTTATATCTAAAAAAAGAGGTTCTCGAACTTAAAAAAAACCATAAGAATTAAAAAACTACGCTAAATGGAACTTTTAAGTGCTCAAATTTTGGCAGTATCACTTTGACAGTACCAACAAGCGATTAAACCTAAGTTCCAAGTGGCACTAAACCGAAGTAAGAAATTGGCCATATATCTTAACCAAAGATTACCTTGTAACTAGGGATGTTAAAAACGCCTATTTTTTAAATGGGATGAATGGATTTTAGGTAAATGTTAGTTTTGACACTGGTTCTATACATTTTGGAACCAGTGCCTCTTGAATAAGATTATTAAAATTGGTCAATTTTGCTTCATTTTACAAGCCAACTTGCTGCTTTCTTGACCAAATGTTTTAAATGTTACTTTGGCTTTGTAACCGATGTTCGAGATTTAATATTTACACAAAAAATAGCTAGGTAGGTCAAAAATATCTATTTTTTAAAGTGCGGTTTTTTTGGCACGGCCGAGAATAAACTACCCACAAAAAAATGTCCAAAATGACTGCAATAACTGGTTCCAGCAGTCATTGTCTGAATAAAATCAGTTTTTTTTAGAAAAAGTAAAAATGAGCAATATTCCTTCCTTTCCGTCATCAAGATAAACAATTATACAAAATTTATAATATCCGTCAATACAGTCTAACCAATGTTCAAGTAACTACAACAAAAGAAGACTACTTACTAAGTTTACGAGACAGAACTTATGGCATTGTGCGGCGCACCCATTTGAGTAAGTACCTTGTCGAGCCATTGGAGAGGACCGTGTAAATGGACCTTTAAAAAAAAAGATATATATTAAATCGAAATCTCGTATTTTCAACTAGAAAAACTGCAGTTTTACAAAATTTTAATTTTCACAATTCTAATTATTTTCAAAAAGCCTTTGCTGTTCACAACAGTTTAAAATGTTTCAAATCGGTGTGTAGATCAACCACTCTCATTTTATTTAGCTGTAACAAGACATTTAAAAAAATATAGGAACCAGGTAAAACGTGGCAGGATAATATTGGGATGCCAATTTTTAAAGTGTGAAATTTTGTTGGATTTCGGATACTGTTTTTTTTGGTTAAGTGATTGGAAAAGGCATATTTTTAAATCCCTTAGCCTAAGTGCAATTTAACCCTGAAAGCTTTGCCCAATCCTCGAGCAGTTTGCAAATTCAATTTGGTAATTCTCAAGTGTTCTACTTTTAGCGTTTTTGTAAACTTAGTTAAACATTATATGGGACAACATGTTTATGTTTCGAGCCTAAAATTTAAGGTAAGCCAAAAAATGCTTACCTCAATCCAACAAGGCGTACTAGTCACATCCTGTCTGTGGTATTCAGCTCCCCAACCTTTGACAAAACTCATTCTTATGGTACACATCTTGGTAAGTTCATAGACAGCTTCAAAGCCGTGATTCACGCACTGCGACAGCAACTGAAAATATAAATGGTTCATTTGATAAGACGAGATTATACTTGAATAGATATGCCTTAGGAGTCACAAATATTTTCAAAAAGAAAATAATTTACCCATCCTAGTTTCGAGTTGAAATTATCTCCCAAATGTACATTTTTTTTCGTTTTTGCATGTCACAAAGCTAATTTATTTACAAAGCCAACAAAATATTTGTTGTGGAGAAGACCTTGGAAAAGATGAATCTCAGGCGTAAATCCATGGCAATAAACGAGCTGGTGTTAAAAAATAAACAAAATAAAAAAAATTATCAGTTTACCTGTGCAAATTCAGCATTGTTAAATATCCTCAAGGAACATCCAGGCGGAATCTTGCACACTGTGGAAGGGTGAAAACTGTGATGGTGATTGCAGTTTCGAGACTGCACAAAAATAGCGGAATCTGACAGGCATTCCGCGTAGACTTCCCCATTGACATAATATAAATGTACACCTAAAAAAAAACAAAAAAAAATCATAAGCGCAATTAAATTTTCAGTCTGCTGATAAAAATAAAGAAACACATTGGTAAAAATCAGCCAGTGAACTATTTATTTATTTGAAATACATAAACTACAGAAAACAAAGTTTCCTAAATGGTACCACAATTAATAAGAATAAATCATAAGTATAACTAAAACCAGGTACATAAATTGTCAACAACAATAGTTCAGTTGCCATCATGAAACAATTAATTTGAGTTTTGATTTTGTTACAAAAAATAGGTTAATTTCTGAAAAATAATTGTTAAAATTCCTAACAAGCCTATCAACTAGATAATTTTGACCGTAATTGGTTCTATGAGTTCTTTCAGAAAATAATTGTCGATTACGAGTATTCCTAGATGGAATATGAAATTGAATGGCAGGTAATAGATCTTCACAATCAATGAGATTATTAACTCATTTATGAATAAAAAATAAAACAAGAAGTCTTCTCCTAACCTCTAAAGTTTTCATACCACATAAGCGAAGTCTGGCATCATATGTTATATCTTTGTATGGAAAGTGATGTTTGTATAACAAGTATTTTACGAACTTATTTTGTACACGTTCTAGACGTTGAATATGACAGGTGTGATATGGAAGCCAAATAACAGCTGCATACTCCAAAATGCTATGAACTAAACAATTATACAGAGCTTTTATGGCTTTAGTATCATTCATAAATCTTGTGTTTCTCTTTATAAAACCTAATAATCTCAAACCCTTAAGAGTAATATTATTAATATGAGTATCAAAAGACAAATTTGTTTCAAATGTTACACCAAGATCATTAATCTTGTCTACAACTTCAAGAGGCTCATTATTAATGAAGTAAAGAGGTCTAATCGGATTCAAACTTTTCGTGAACGAAATCACTTTGCACTTTTTCACATTGAGCGAAAGCAGATTTTTATCACACCATATTGTTTAATTGTCAAGATCATGTTGCAGATTCGAGTGGTCGTCAATCAAACAGTAACATTTCAAGCCTACACGCCGAATTCTGATGACCAAAAACACTATCCAATATCATTCAAAAATAGCGAAAACCGAATCGGACCAATGTGTCTCTTGGCTCACACCAGATGACACCTCAACTTGTTTTGATGTCTCACCACAAACCATCACCTCTTGTCTCCTGCCAAAGAAGTAGGACTCGATCACAGATAGGTAATTTCCGAAGATACCGATTTTATTTAGTTTACACAACAATAGCCTGTGACAAACACTGTCGAACGCCTTAGACAGGTCCGTATACATGACGTCAACTTGATGACCACCTTCCACAGAGTCCACAATATACTTGCTGAAAACACTGATATTTGTCACTGTAGAGGGAGCTTTAAAAAGGACGTGCTGCTGTCTGACGATTTGGCATTTGAAGGACTTAAAGATTTCATCAGTGAGAGTAATCTAGTTTAGGTATAGCTGAAAGAATCGATATGCCTCGATAGTTCGTTATATCAGACTTATCGCCAGACTTATGGACTGGGATCAAGAAAGATTTTTTCCACAAAGCGGGAAAACTGCCCTTGTCAAAGCATAGCTTGAAGAGGGCTGTAAGAGGAACAGTAAGTTATTGACATCTCTTCAGTAAAATATTCGGAATGCTATCAAGGCCTGCCTTCTTCTTGTCGTCTAGTTGTTGGATGTATCTTTCAAACTGTCACATGTGAAATTGTGGTAATTCAGATTATTGAAAGAGTGGTCTTTGAAGCAGGATTGAAAGATGTTATGTTACAGAAGTTCCTATATTTGCACAAAATTGAAAAGTTTGAAAATAAACATTTGATATCATACGAAGTATAGTTAAAATGACAAATCATTAGCTTGTATTATGCTATAAAAATCTTACTCAAATATCTAACAGGCTATGCGTAAAAACAAACTAAAGTTCGCTTTGTTTATAAAAACATTCATATTTTATTTATTCAGTCAAATTGAAGGTAATGATTGTAAAATGGGCCACTACAAAACCCTTGTCTTTACTATGAATCTTGAAAATGTTGTAAGTAAATAAGTAAATTGTTTTATTTAATCCAAACAAAATGAGATATTCCTACCTCAAGTTTGAGTAAAAATTTAAAATAAAGGATTTTCAACATTTTGTTGCCTCACTTATCCAAAAACTTTATTCTATTTTTTCTCTAAAGTCAAAGCTAACGCCTTAGTTTCTTTTCGCGTTTTGGTGCATAAGAGTGTTTTAGAACCAAATTTGTAAAATAAAATAATTTTAGAGAAGATATTATATTTTTTCTACCCCCTTACATTGAAATTTACTCCAAATCACCTGGACTTACATTAGGAACAGCTCAAAAAGTTTACATAACACTTCGATGAGTTTTGCAGGATTTTTTGTTAGTGACAAAAAGATCTATTATGTTTCTGCCTTCTCGTACCACTTAAAACGATATAGTTAATAGTTCATACCTTTCCCTATATGCCGCCTAGTATTTTCGATAGTGGAATTTCTGTTAACATTACTCAGCTGTCCAAGGCAGAATCTGTCACTGTTGTTGCTTGGATTAGTAAACCCATCCACAATGACAGATGTCGACTGACAATGAAATACCTAAAAACATAACAGAGAAAAATTATATATCTTATTATAATCGTCTTTTTAAGTATTAAGTTCGTAAACTTATCAAATATCATAAATACACAAGAAGTAACTAAGTAATGGGCTAAAAATATAGCCTTGAAGTAGATAAATGATTTTTAAATAAAAAGTGAGATGTTTGTGCCTTTATATAACTAATTTTTCTCAGAAGAATTGTTTGTCATTAGTTTTAACTAGTTTGGACATTTTTTAGAGGGTAGTTAAATGTCACTTGGAGCTCCTTTGAAGAAAAAAATAAAAATGGAATTTTTGATTAAACTAAAAAGAAATCTATTCCATTTCTAATAAATTACGAGAAACTTTAGGTATTCAAAGGTATTTAATCATATATTCACCTCTCCCACCCGGCTGTTCAGCTCATAATACGCGATACTAGCCCAAAACGGTTGCTCTTGGTAAGCCACCGGTTGTACATCAGGTTCCGGGCTGGGATTATTGTTGGTACTCGGTGTGGTTGAGTTTTCATCGGTCGGACTGTATGCGGGAGGTGGGGTTTCAGCCAAGTTCGCATAGGGACTTTGAGGGTTTGAGATCACGCTCGCTACAAAAACCAAAATTAAAGTATAAAGCTAAATTATGAATCAATCACGAGATAAACACGGACCATCATGTCATAAAAAAATATTATTTGCAAGCCGTTATTTTGAATTTGATTAGTTGATGTGTTGTTGAGTTCTCAAATAATTTATTTACAGACTATACATTTCAATACTGAATTGGGTTAGTTAATGTTTTATTGAATTCTCAAATAAAATTATAATACAGAAAAGATTTGTGGGGTAGAAGGCAATGGGAGAGGGAATAAATCGGAAAAGTTTTTCCTCCACCAGGATTTGAACCCGGGACCTCTAGAATACTAGTCTAATGCTCTACCAATTGAGCTACCGAGAAACTGGGGTTTTAACTGGCTATTCGGAAATCCTTTAGTCCGATTCATTTGTTAGTAGTGGGGAGATCTTTGAAGCCTACTGCGGCTTTAAAAACCTAGACATGTTATAAAGACAAGGAGGTACACATTCACGATTATTAGTTGTACGAAATTTCTATTTATTTATCAACCAACGATACACGACATATAGCGTTTTATTGGAGGTGTCAGATGGCGAATTTCCAACTAATAATTTCAGCCAAACATATTTACAAAATGAAGGGAAAATTTACTGCCCTAATAATTTACAGAAAAGATTTGTGGCGTAGAGGGCAAAGGGATAGAACCCCAGTTCCTCGGTAGCTCAGTTGGTAGAGCATTAGACTAGTATTCTAGAGGTCCCGGGTTCAAATCCTGGTCGAGGAAAAACTTTTTTTCCGATTTATTCCCTCTCCCTTTGCCCTCTACGCCACAAATCTTTTCTGTAAATTTATTAGGGCGGTAAATTTTCCCTTCATTTTGTAAAATTATAATATTATGAATAATAACTTGTTTAATTTTTGAACTTGCCTCCTTTTTAGAGAAAAAATAATTGTACTTATTTAAGAGGATACCGTAAAGGTGTAAAACGCGGAACAAAACTGAGCCGTTCCCATCAACTTCAAAAAATGCTTCAAATAAATTTTGTGGAGAATTACTTAACATTTATTGCAGTCCTTAACTTTTTAACATTTCAAGTCTTAAGAAAAAATTTCGCTATTTCACATTTTTTTGTAAAAATCAGGGATTTTCCAATTAATTTTAATGAATTTAAAAAGTATTCTACTCGAAACATTTTTTGAATCCGTTCGCCACCTGTTGACTACAACTTCATCTTAATAAACTATTTTTTAAACAATGGAAACATAAATAAAATCAAATTACAGCTTGATCAACAGATAATATGATAATGATAATTAAACATAAAAAAACTAGGTATTACCTACTGTAATATAAATATTTTTTGAGTAGCAATAGATTGAAAGTTAAAAAAACGCCTTTTCTCGAATAACTTGAAAATTGACATTCCCCCCTTTTCCCGTGTACCCTTCATGTATTAATATTTAAATTTACTTTTTTTTGAATGGATGCTAGACTAACTATATGCGCATGTGCATTATTTATGTATAATGTTACTGTTAAAAATAATAATAAATTGACAAGAGGTGCTTTATATAAAAGAGATATTTATTTATAAAATATCAAAATCAATAAAATGCTTTGGAAAATTAAGTGCAATAAACAGATTAGAGCGTCTACGCCTATGGCTCCATACGGCAAACCAATCGCGAGCTAAGTGGGCGGGCTTCAGACGAAAATGGGTTTCTATGCATATTCCTTAGCTGGCCCATTTACTTCTTAACCGGACTCTAACATTTATTAAAACAAAAATAAACAAAAATTATAACTTTGCACGTTAACAAACTTTATATATATAGTTTTACAAAAAAAAACTATTTTTACACTTTTATATTCACCCCTATATATAACGAGGTCTACTTATAAAAATTGTTTTCGAGCTTTCTCCTTGTAAAATTTATCAATTATTTGTTCATAATTGAGATAATTCAAGATTTCACTTTCTATATAGAGGACAGAAAGTGCATCCAACTTTTCTTATTAATGGAAGTAACCACTGGCGCCAATTACAGCCGAATAGCGACTACCTTAACGTTAAAACAACCAAACTTGGTCTGATTCTGTGGTGGAAGATTTTTAGATTAGAAACTTGTTTGACAAAAATTTGTTGATTTTTTATTTGTATTTTACTTTTATGTGATTAGTAGTGGTGCGGGTTCACATGTTTACACACAAACGCGAATATTTTATAATGAAAAAAGAAAAAAAACAACGAAAAAGTAAGGCTATATTTACCACCAAAACTTACTTTTGAGTTCGTTCAAAAGCACTATTTTTAACCTCTTGAAGTTACCTTTATTTACGGTAAAGGTAACCATAAGAGTAACGAAATTTGCCGTTAAACTCTGACCAAAATCTCCCTATTGTTATGCTTATTTTTATTTTTAATAGGGATAACGGAATGTTCGCCGAAAGTTTTTGGTCAGATCCACTTTTGTAGTTGACGTTAAATATGACCTAACTTTTTTTTTTAAATATAGCCCTACTTTTTTGCCGTTTTTTTTCGAATTAAATTATGCAATTTTATAAATAGGTTTTCCAAAATATTACGAAGAAAAGTAAATAAAAATAACAATAACTATAAAGTTATTCTTCCTTAAATACAACACTTCGTTAGGGTTCATAACTACTACGAAATGACATTTAACAACTGCGCAATCGCAGATATAACGATAACAAAACTATAAAGAAGAGTCAAAAACACTGACCAAAAATACCATATTGTCTATTTTTATAAGAAAAGCTTGACTGGTAATAGTACTTCTTTTCAGAAAAATGCTCATGTTTAAAAAAAACATATATTTTAGCATTTTTGCACTCAACTAACTTTTCAAACCGGGCCCCTTGATGGCCCGGGCCCTTAGCAAGTGCCTAGTGTGCCTAATGGAAGAACCTGCGCTGGTTGTTCCTAAATCTTAATAGAAACCTGTCAAATTTGAGGAGCAAGAATAAAAATAAAGATCTGCCTTGCCTTGCCAATAAAGATTTCGAATTTTAACTTGTTTGAATTGTATATGAATTTTATGCTGTTAGTGTAAAATAGGGACTTAAATATCCACTTTATAACTTGCCCTAAAATTATTAGAGTAGAGTAGAGTAGAGTAGTTTATTCATGTTATAAAAATACAAAATTTTTTACACTTTTACAATAGTACAAAATTTTTAGAATGTTAGGCATTTAAGTAAAGTAAAAAATAAATAATAAATACATGTCACATAGGTACCTAATTAAAAACTTTACAAACATTAAAAATTGAAATAGTTAAGAACAATTTACAAATGTATATTAGAAAAATACATTATATATTCAGAAGACATAGTTACATATTTAAAAACTAGTTCCAAGACCGCCATTTTTTACTCTTCATTATTTTTTTGTCATCACACTCTCTTCATGGTTTTGCTGCTCATTTGTTGTCATATTTTTAACAAGCCCATCTAGTTTTTACGTTTTTTGAAAAATTTCAACTTTATTTTTGTATTTGGATCCTTCAAAGTAGGATTTTACTGCTGGCGGCCCATGTTGGACAGTTGAAATGGCTTATTTTATCACACAGGACACACAAAAACTAATCTTGACTTTTTTCTACTGGCTTAAGCCACTTTAGCCAATCAGACGGAGCTTTTGCATCAGGATCAATCCAATCCATACTAAAATTAGTTTTTCTATTTGAGATTTTTTAAATTCTTCCACTAGCAGATAGATAAAAAAAAGCACACAAATTGCAGAACAAAAAACAGATTTTTGCAGGAAAGCAGCAAAAGTTTTTTACGTTTTAATTATAACAAGAAAAAAGAGTCTCTAACCCCCATTTGCACCGAAAATTTCTGTCCTTTATAACACCAAGTTTGCCGATGCCCATACGCCGATTTTATATGCAATATGTCCTTTACGATTTAGCAACCTGTTCTGTCACAAAGTGTCAGAGTCCAATCATTGTCAAGTTTTGTTGACAACCTTGTCCAACTGAAAAATGTCACGACAGCTATCGGAATTCGATGACTAAATTTTATCAAAATTAGATGGAGGTTGGTCTGTTCGTCGGGTTGCCGATCATTATGGACCAGACAAGTCCACTATAGTAAGACTAAAAAGAAAATACAAAGAAGAAGGAACTGTACGACGAAAGGAACTGGCTTGACCAAAGTCAGCACACCCCAACAGGATCACCAAGTCACTAATTTCCTGGAAGGAACACCCATTTTCCACGGCCAGAGAAGCAAAATTAGCAGTTCATTTTCCTGGTACCATAAGAACTGCACTAAGACGAATAAAGAAGTCGAGGCTGAAAAAGATACGGCTAAGTAAAGAAAAAAAGCAAGCCAGATTACTTTTTCACATTTTTAATCCCATCGAGAACGTATGGGGGCTAATTGCAAAAAAGTTATCAAATCTTAATATTCGTCCACGGAATGCTAAACATTTGATGGAGCTAATAGTTAAGAGTTTATGCAGAGATCGTTGAAGAAAATCCAAATTTATTTGAAAAGTTAGCAGCAGACTTCATGCCAAGGCCTTTAGAAAAAATTATTCAAGCAAATGGTACAATGACCAGATACTGAAGTTAATATTTTTGATTTTTGTTTATCGATAGGTTTTTTCATTCTATTTGTTTTTTAATATTTTGTTGTTTATAAAACTGATCCTGTCCTTTTAGTCGCACTATAGTGGACTTGTTTTGTCCATTTTGACTGGCTATTTGACGAAGGGGCCAACCTTCTTCTAGTTCTGCCAAAATTTGATTGAATTGCTTTATTTATAATAAAAATTTTGTTTTAAGTGTTTTATCTTTTTTTTATATTTCGTAACAGCAACCTTAAAACTATAGAACCAGTAAATATCGGTAAAAATGCTTTCAGTCTCCGTAACAAAATTCGTTTATGTTGACTAAAAGCGTTAACCTACAAAAGTCGGTAACAATAAGCAAGCAAAATTTTTAATACATAGACATGTGCCTAACTTCTGCTGTATGCGTTTTATGTGTCGGGAAGTGTACAACAGAGAATTCAAACATATTTGTATCAGGTTTGTTTCTAAAATAATCATAAACAATTGCACACTATAGGTATCTTATTCCCTTACTTTTAGGTAATTTTTGGGTTTTTACTTACTTTTTTTTAAATGGTGATGTACTTTTTCTTTATCTCAATTTTGAGTTATATACCTCTCGTCAGTAGATGTGCTTTTATTTTAAATAAAACCAGCGGCGACGTCAAAAATTGGCTTTCGAGGGGTTTTAGCTATAGCCAACTAATGACAAAAACTCGGAAAAAAGTTATTAACTTAGCAAAATAAGCCTTATTATCAAGTCATTTTAAAGGTTGCCATTAAAGTGGTTCAAAGTATAAGTAAGGTATTCATTAACAGGATAGCAACAGAATTTAATGAAATTATAAGATTCTTGCGGTTTATATTTAAAAAAAATATTTTATCATGTTTTTTTTTCAATGTGTAACATTTGCATAAATTTGATCACATGTTTTAGTATTATATTTAGGCACTTTTGAAGTTTAAGATTATCGGTTAATTACTTCACATATTTTGGTTATTTAGATTGTTTTTGATTTTTGAAAATTTTGAAATCAAAACGAATAGTGTGGTTTGAATTTTGACAATAAAATTGAGAAGTTAGTATCAGTTTTCAAAATTTTTGAGAGGACCAGTAGAATCGTCGATCTGTAGTAAATGGTGTACGACCGTAAAATTATGGGTTGCACCACAAATAATTTTGGGTTATATTTTGTGTTTCCAGTAAATATGAGGTTGAAGAATGTTTTACGAATCTTTGTAGGGCAGTATTCTAGTGTTTTGTCGAAAGTTTGGCTTACGTCTCTGTAGCTGAAATGATTTCATTGGGGTTTAAAAAAATCCTAGTGAAACCGGCCTTAATTCGAACTCAGTGAAACAGCTAACTTTCTGGTAACTACACCGAGATGCCAAATCGAAACATCCCTTTTTCTTTAACCAAATTTTACGTTCTGGTGAACAGCTATGACGACTTCCGTCGATGTCATTAGTTTAAGTTTTTTTATTAGAGTTTCTTTAAAAATTTGAATTTACCCCAAAAAGTGGGAGTGTTCTGATCATTTTTATAGAGGGAGGTAACTTCCGGCACCTCCATGATCAGCCTTTTTGATTTTACGTCTTACGTCGAGAAGACGCTTTTCTTTGAAATCACGGCCCCGAGTATTTAAGATGTTTTCAATAAAATTGGAGGTATAAATACAAGTTACCGTAAATTGGATTTGTGTAGTGAACTGGCGAGATTTTGAGGTGGTAAGTGGATATAAAGAAATGACCCCATGGCGTCTGTGCTACAACATATTTTTTTATTATTTCTAGAAACCCCGCAAAATGGTTTGCTGCGTCATGTTTTGGTAGTGGTTATCCTTCGCCCTAAAGAAGGTAAGATTGGGTATTATTTTATTACAAGGCAGAAATAACTTAGTTCATTTTTTTAAAAGTTAAGTGCCATTTATAAGCTTAAATTCCTTTGCAGTTAAAAATGTCCAAATTCTCTTGCTCATTAACTTTACTTTTATTTGATAGTTCAAAGACTTTCGTGTAAAATTATTTTACAATGCAGAATAACTTTAAATTAATAATTAAAATGTCAAAGGAGGTTTGTGTAAATTGGGCTTAACTTTGCTAGCGTTGCATCGGGTTCATATAGCACCGGTTTCTTTCTTTTACTTAGGGACCAAGTTTAGGATGGATTTTTTTTGGGTTTGTGGACAAGGAAGGATAACCTGTAAAGGCATGCGCCCATCGCTTTCTACACAAAATTCTGGACAGCTGTTTCCTCGTCACACCAGTTGAAGTGGAGCTGTTTTTTTCTGTTTACAATTTTTTTATGGAATGAAGGGACTTGAATTTTTTTTGTAACATATTTTTTTTTAATATGTGTTTAAAAGGTTACTACTTAACAAGGTTTATGTAAACCTATACTCATGAGTTGTGGTACCAATTTTTTATGTGCTTCAGGTTAAGTAGGTATTTATTTTCCACCTTTGCTTAAAAGGGGGTGTGGGTTAAATGTTTTAATGCATATTTTTTTTTTGGATTTAGTACACAAATACACACAGCATGGTTTAATGGGTCTATCCCGCCTGTTTATTTTTTTAAATAAATTGGGTTATCTGAACTTACTTTGATTTTTTTTTAAGGTTAATACTTTTTTGAGTATCCTTTCTCAGTGTTGGTCTTTTAAAACTGAGTGGCGCTCTATGGCAATATATTGAAGACACAACATTCAATTTTAACGCCAAAACCAATAAGTCAGTGCACGAACCACGAAAATATCAACACCCACCATGATGAGCTATGTCAGAGCCCTAAATGACAGCTTTTAGGTTACAAATGCTTTTTTAAAACATCTCTAAAAATTCCCAGTTTTTGACGATTTTTTAATGGAAATCCCGATTTACCCCCAAATTTCTCCTCCATTCCAGTGAATTCACAACTTTTTCTGTTTATTGCTCCAAATTTTACTTTATCATAAAAACCAGAATAATTCAGTGCAATATCCAGAATGCTCCAAACTCAGTTTTAATTTACCTGGGCTCGACACATTGCTAATGGGCGACGCTGGGTTCATGTGATTTGAAGTAAACCCATTATTGGAGTAGCTGACATTGTGTGGCATATTTGGCTCAACTAGTTGTTGAAAAGGCAACATAGAATGTCCCGGAACAAAGTCGTTGTGTCTTGGGACCAAGACTGGAGGTAAAACAGGACTTTCCACCCTAAAAAAAAACAAAATAATTTAAAAAATGTCAGAGCAACTTCTAATTCGCTGGCGAGGGATATAGGGTTTTAAAAAATTGGAATTTTAAAGTAAAAAATATTTAAAAAAGAAAACTATTTTATCTAGTGAAGAAGAGCCTAATTGCCTAAAGCCTTTAATTTACTTAAACGCCTGGCTAAATTCAATAGTTTTATAGGCATACAAAATTACACCATTATTATTTTTATTTAGCAAAAATATGCGTCCAAATGTATATAAAAAAATACAAAATGGTGTATAAAAAACAATATGGATAAAATACTAAAGTTGGTAAGGAATAATGAAAAAGAACAAAAAACACAAATATACAAAATTTATACATTTTCCACAAAAGATGAAAAAAGACGTCAGAAAATGTATGTAATATAGATAGACCACTAGAATTGGTAAACCATAGTAAAAAAATGGACGGCAACCTATTAAAATATAATAACATTTAATAATGTACCCAAAATAATATATAATAAAGACAAATTTTAAATTCGTATGACAAATAGGAAAAATTAAATATTGAAATACTACACTATTTAAAAAAATTATAAAAAAAATAATTAAAAACAATAAAAGAGACATTAATAAACAAAGATTTAATTTAATTGGACATGGAGTAATAACTGTCTAACAATTTTCCACTTTTTGTATGCTCTAATTTTAGGGTTTAATAAGAATTTTAAGGCAGAAACAAAAATATCATAAAATATTGGAATTTTTTGGTAGAAGTAAGAAGGAAAAACAATTTTAGTTATTAATTAGTTATGGAATCACACAAACTTTTTCTAAATAAAATAACCTAGTCTTACCTTTTATAATGGTAAGGATTAATACAAACTTCTTTTTGTTTGGCGCTGAAAGGAAATTGGCAATGCTCAAGAGGCTTTAATTCATGATGACTCTGAAGATCTGGCCACCGCCACACTCGACAGTAGATGACATGCGGCAGGCCTTTGCGATGAGACACCTAGAAAACATATTTAGATATTTGTAAAAAACAAAGACTTCCGCTCCAATACGGATATCGGAATCTCATCTCCGCGGTCTTGCGTGAGCTTTTTATCAAGCCCAATCTTACGGTATCTATTAGGTTTAGACTAGACTTTAACTAACGTAGCTTAACGTCTACTGGCTAATGTCCTAATGCCTAAAAACAACTGGAGTACATTTGACTAGTTTAAGTTCATTTTTTTGATTATTTTGTTTCTTGCAAAATAAGATTTCCAATATTTTTGAAGCCAATATTGATTTTTCTTCCTTTATAGGTAAATAAACAAATAAAATAAAATATGTTTATTTCTTTACATCAACATATACAATAATTAAAATTAAATGAAATAAGCAGCTCACATTTGAAGTGGTTGCCCACTTGTTGTGAGTTGAAAAATATCGGGATTTTAGTTATATTCATTTAGTAAGTAATTTTCGGGTTTTAACGTCACTTTCGATAAATAGTTTTTGACACAAATTCGCTGAATCAAAGTCAACGCACACCATTTTTCTTTTCTTTCACGTAATGTTTTATCTAAGTAAATAAATCTAGGCGTACACATTTTTTTTTTCATAATACTGTAAGAAGTCTAATATATCTTTACAATCTAAAGCAGGTTTTAAAGAAACAGATTCTCTAATTCTTCATTTAAATTAGTAACCCATCCCTCCAATAATTGAGACTGAAAAAGTGCATAGTTTAATATTTTAAGATCTTTCAATTTAAGGCACAGTTGGTCTAGAGAGGGGTTTAAGGAAAAAAAAATATAATCTTTAAAACATACACTTTTGTTTTTGATCCATCGCCAACTACTATTTACTATAAAAAGTAAAATTCCCTATGTAGCCCTTTTCTGGGTGGCTATTTTTGGAAAATATTCTGGGAACCTTAAATACCAACCCCCTATTTTGACTTCATATTTGAATTCTCGCTGAAATTCTCTTTCCAATGGTACTCCATATCATAAGGTTTACTTTACTAATTTTTGAGATATTGGCTTTCAAAAAAAAGAAACTAAACAAAATATCTTTATTGTATAGCGAGCTTTCCCTCAAAAAAGGTAATGGTAACCGTAGATCCGGATTTCGCACTTGTGGTGCTCATCAGTACGGTGCTAGGAATTAGGAGATGAAATGATGATGGAAAAATATGACAGGATTCATGTAAAAGACAACCATCTGTCAAATTGCAGAATCGGCAGATGTACCTTCATTTTGAAGGAAAATTAAGCGTCTCTACGGAGACAGATATAATTTCCTTTACAGATATCCTAAGCTCTGGAGTTAATAAATTTAAAAAGGGATTTAGTGAGGGTGAATAAATAACAAAATCAATGAATAGCGAGCTTTCTTTCAAAAAAGGTAATGGTAACCGTAGATCCGGATCCTGTGTCATATTTTTCCATCATCATTTCATCTCCTAATTCCTAGCACCATACTTATGAGCACCACAAGTGCGAAATCCGGATCTACGGTTACCATTACCTTTTTTCAGGGAAAGCTCGCTATTCACTGATTTTGTTATTTATTCACCCTTACTAAATCCCTTTTTAAATTTATTAACTCCAGAGCTTAGGATATCTGTAAAGATAATTATATCTGTCTCCGTAGAGACGCTTAATTTTCCTTCAAAATGAAGGTACATCTGCCGATTCTGCAATTTGACAAATGGCTGTCTTTTACACGAATCCTGTGTGATATTTTTCCATCATAATTTCATCTACTAATTCCTAGCACCGTACTGATGAGCACCACAAGTGCGAAATCCGGATCTACGGTTACCATTACCTTTTTTGAGGGAAAGCTCGCTATTCATTGATTTTGTTATTTATTTACCCTCACTAAATCCCTTTTTAAATTTATTAACTCCAGAGCTTAGGATATCTGTAAAGATAATTATATCTGTCTCCATAGAGACGCTTAATTTTCCTTCAAAATGAAGGTACATCTGCCGATTCTGCAATTTGACAAATGGCTGTCTTTTACACGAATCCTGTGTCATATTTTTCCATCATCATTTCATCTCCTAATTCCTAGCACCGTACTGATGAGCACCACAAGTGCGAAATCCGGATCTACGGTTACCATTACCTTTTTTGAGGGAAAGCTCGCTATTCATTGATTTTGTTATATATTCACCCTTACTAAATCCCTTTTTAAATTTATTAACTCCAGAGCTTAGGATATCTGTAAAGATAATTATATCTGTCTCCTAGACGCTTAATTTTCCTTCAAAATGAAGGTACATCTGCCGATTCTGCAATTTGACAAATGGCTGTCTTTTACACGAATCCTGTGTCATATTTTTCCATCATCATTTCATCTCCTAATTCCTAGCACCGTACTGATGAGCACCACAAGTGCGAAATCCGGATCTACAGTTACCATTACCTTTTTTGAGGGAAAGCTCGCTATTCATTGATTTTGTTATTTATTCACCCTCACTAAATCCCTTTTTAAATTTATTAACTCCAGAGCTTAGGATATCTGTAACGATAATTATATCTGTCTCCGTAGAGAAACTTAATTTTTCTTCAAAATGAAGGTACATCTGCCGATTCTGCAATTTGACAGATGGTTGTCTTTTACACGAATCCTGTGTCATATTTTTCCATCATCATTTCATCATTTCATCTCCTAATTCCTAGCAACGTACTGATGAGCACCACAAGTGCGAAATCCGGATCTACGGTTACCATTACCTTTTTTGAGGGAAAGCTCGCTATTCATTGATTTTGTTATTTATTCACCCTCACTAAATCCCTTTTTAAATTTATCTTTATTGTGTTTATTATCGATTTTAGGGGTTTTATGAGAAAATAAAAAATGACAACAGTTTGACAATCTGAACTTCCAGTTCATATTTTTGGAATAATATCATTAAAATCACTGAAAATCAATAAACCGTCATTTTTTATTTGCTCTTATAAAACCCTCAAAATCGATAATAAATACCATAGATATATTTTGTTTAGTTTCTAAGATATGAGCCTTTGAAAATTGAATTTTTGACATTTTGAAAGCCAATATCTCGAAAATTAGTAAAGCAAACCTTATGATATGGGGTACCATCGGAAAGAGAATTTCAGAGAGAATTCAAATATGAAGTCAAAATAGGTAGTTACTATTTAAGGTTTTTAGAATATTTTCCAAAAATAGCCCAACAGAAAAGGGCTACATAGGGGATTTTACTTTTTACGGTAAATAGTAGTTGGTGATGTATTAAAAACAAAAATCTATGTTTTAAAGATTATATATTTTTTTGCTTAAAACCCCTCTCTAGACCAACTGTGTAGGTACTTAAATCTAGTAATAAGATATGGCAATTTTTTTTAATAAACTTTGAACTTGTAGATCCCATCGTAGTTTCAATTTAAGATAGTTTCTTAGGTACTGAAATCTAGTAATAAGATATGGCAATTTTTTTAATAAACTTTGAACTTGTAGATCCCATCGTAAATGTTTATCGGCAAGGACACATTGCTTCACACAACACCGAATGCGACTCGAGACGACCGACGGGCGGCCCCACTTCTCAGCAGCTCCGCGGTCAACGTTGTGCATAGAATAACAATAAACGAGGTAGAAGTAGGCGGATCGGTTGACACTGCACCAAAAACTTTGCAGGACTCAAAGGTGGACGGCCGAGGACCCCACCAAAACTGGGTAGAGGAGACTAGCCGGTGACTCCAAAAAAGGAAAACCTGAACTTCTCCGAGATCGGGACACGGCTGGACTCCGACAGATTTGGTAGCGGGAGTCGACAGAGGGTGACTTGGAAGAGTCGGTAGCACTTTCGGTTAGGAGAACCACTTCAAGGAATGCGTCTGGAGACTCCGACGGCGACCTCGACCAGCGAAACCGGGTCTAAACTTCGATTTGGTCAGCCTATATGACGACGGGCTGCTGGGGAGAAAAGTCTACCTTCAACCAAGTTCTGCTGGGACGGTAGCGATGTTAGATAGATGCAAGTCTAACATGTAGCAGGACCACCCTTCAGAAGGGGTGGAAAGCCGGCGGTCCACTGTGTATACTTGCTATGTAGTCTAAAGATCCCTGCCCTCGACAAAGAGGTGTCAGGCAAAAATTAAGTCCTCTTAGAGAGAAAGAAAACTTGCATCCTAAGGGGCATGTGCATCAGTCGGGGGTGCACGAGGGGTATGGCAGAAAGGGTCCATTATGCGGCCTAATTGCCAGACCTACGGTCGCCCATCTACTACTACTATTATTGTTAGTGAATCTGATGTTTAAAAATTTCAAGTCTGGGGTTCCCGATTTATAAGAGGAGAAAAGAATAAAAAATCACTGCAACCACTGCAACAAAAAATGTTTTGTTTACGTTAAGTGTAAGTGTATTAAAATCAAACCAGTCTTCTAGTTTTAAAAAAATCTTGTTTGGCCGTTTGTTGTTTCATCCCACGATTTGCTTTTTACACACATAAAAGTATCATCAGCAAAACTTGCCAAAATACTCTTAATATCAAGTTCATGTAAACGATAAAAAGCAATGGACCCAGGACCGTGCCTTGAGGGACACCATACCTTATCGTTTTCTCAGTGCTAATAGTTTCCTTTATTTTAACAGTTTGTTTTCTATCTGTTAAATAACTTTTTACAAGTTTTTTTATTAATTTGGAGTGACACACTGTGTCAAAAGTTTTGGCTAGATCAACGAAGATGCACAGTTGATCTGCAAGAGTGAAAGCCAAACTGATTTTTTCTGAGCCTTTTATTTTTCTCTAAAAAATTTATCATCCTATTCTTCAATACCATTTCAAATATTTCGGAAATAAAAGAAGTTAATGTGATAGGTCTATAATTGATTATTATTTATAGGTTTAATTGGGCGAATTTTAACAATTTTTGGAAAGTAGTCTTTTTCTCTACATTTGTTTATAAGGTAGCTGATATGGGAAGAAATTACTTCAGAGATTTCTTTTAGGTGTTCCGATCTTATTGAGTCATGCCCGGGAGCCTTTTTGGGTTTTTGTATTTTTACTAATTTCTGTATTTCTTCAGTAGTAAAATTTAAAAATAAAGAATTTAGATTTCTTTCCTGTTCTGGCGGTTTATCTGCAGGTGGAATAATAATTTCTTTTGCGTAATTTTCTCCGATATTTGAATAATGTGTATTTAAAGAATCATCGATCTCTTTTATGTTGGTACAAATCTTGTTATTTACTATTACTTCATTTAATTGTATGTTTTGATTTTGATTTTTATTTCCCGTTATATTATTTACCATAGTTTCTGTGTAAAATTTGAAATTTGATTTACTTGTTTCTCATAGAATTATTTTTTTAACTTTTTGATTCAATTTTGTAAGGCTGTTTTTATATTCGTTTTGGATTTCTTGATTGTAAGGATCTGCCTGTTGTTTATTTGACTCCAAAAAGTATAGATATCACATGACCCGTTTTGAACGTAACTTCGACATTTTCTGAGCTAGGGTCACTGACAGAAAAAAAGGAATCTCTGCTCATAACGAAATCTCAACTCATTTCAAAAAATGCAAGCGCGAAAATACATGTAACTTCATATTTTATTTGGCTAAACCAGCTATTCAACGCCTACTAGTTCTAGGGATCGGATTATGACAAGTTACTATTTTTTACGCTTTTCGCCATTTTTGTTGTTGTTTTTATTTGCTTGCAATCGAATGCAAAATGGTTTGATTTTAGAGTTGACAAGCAAAAGGTGAGTTACGTCTTCATTCTTAGTAAACTTAAACTAATTCCAGAAGTTTTTTAGTGGCTGTGAAGGTTTTAAGTCCGGTAAAATAAACACCAAAAGCTAGTGGCTACGAATTCGCCCATCGAATGTTTCGAGATAGTGTTAAAAGTGCTGCAGCCGAAAATACTCTAAGGTTGGATTTATCCAGAAAATAAAATAAGAATTAACAGGAGTTTTTTGTGATTAGTGCAAAATGAACAAACATCCTGAGAGGTTTTCTCATATGCAACTAAAACTTCAAAAAAGTTTCAAAACAATGACGTCACATACTACGTCATAGTTCGACAAGTTGCTTGTGGCTTGAATAAACTACTGTTTCATCCGTTCCATCTCCAAAAACCAAAAATATACAAGGAATCCTTTCACAAATATATTTATTTAAAAAATCTTTGTAGAAAAAGTGGAAAAACAAAAATAAAGACGCTAAGAGTTGACGAGAAGTTAGCCACAGTATTTGACGTAACTAATGCATAGTCTACAGTCCAACGTCTTGCCACTGATTTCTATTTCTCTCTTTTTCGAAAAGAGTAAGAAGGCAGCGGCAAAAAGTTTCAATGTGGAGTCTAGGCGAAAGACGCAAACAAAAAGCTCGTTTCGAAATTCAAATTGGTGGAAAAGTGATGTCATTAATAAGGAACGGGCAAAATTCATATTTAAACTAATTCTATAAATAATTAAAAAAACAAAACCTTTTCAACTTTATGCGGATTTTACTAAATTGTTGGGAGTAAATACAGAATTTACTGGTTTGTAAATGGTTTTTGAGCATTAATAACATGATCATTAATCAATAACGTAATTATTAAAAGTTTTTCCAACACTGGTTCAATGTAAGAAAACGCCTCTGGTCTTCAACTTTTTACACAGAAGGTGGAAACTAGAACGACGCCGTTTCCTCCTTATTAGGGACTCATCAGCTAGGTGTACTACAAAACGACAGAAAATCTCGCTCGCTTGTGTTCCGAAAAATACGGCAAAGCGGAGAATATTCCTCTCGAGTGCCAACCACGGCATCCTATCCTATCCTATCCCCTGTACTTCCAACAACCAACAATAGTACCCATTGCATAAGCAATAGGCATATAAGTTTTCGTCTACAAGCAAAAGCAAAACAACTGCGGTGTCATACCGCACATTTAAAAAACGAATGAGGAGTAGTTGCGTGCGCTTTAAATCTAACGAAAAAAACAAGTTTTTTGTACTTAGTGATCTGATCTGGTCTTCGATTTTTCACACTAAGTACAAAAATCGACCGTTTTTTCGTTAGATTTAAAGTGCACACAACCACTTTTTGAAAGTGCAGTACGGCACCTCAGTTGTTTTGCGTTTGCTTGTAGATAAAACACAAATGGCATTGTAATGTCTCTCGCAGGATCGATGCTACATCATGCACCTACTGCTCAGGCAGTGGGTACTTTCTTGGTTGTCGGAAGTTCACACTGAAGGCGTGGTCGGTACTCGACAGGAATTATCTCCCCGTTATCGTATTTTTCGGCACATAAGCGTGAGCCAGATGTGGTATGTGTTACACCCTGTCCAATTAATCCCCAATAAGGATGAAATGGCGTCGTCCTAGGTTCCACCCTCTGTGTGAAAAGTCGAAGATAGATCAGGATGTTCATTTTGCACCAAGTACATAATCTTCTGTTCTTTCGTTAAATTTAAAGTGCATGCAACCACTCCCCATTCGTTTTTTAAAATAAAAATTGACTGGACGCACATAAACCAATAGAGCAATTTGGCAGCTTTTCCCACTTTACTTTGGGAGTTTTGAAATGTTTTAAATCAATTGACGATTTTAAACAAAAAAAAAAGGTTTTGATTGATGTAGGGGCACAATTCAGCACAAAACTGCTTTTAGGCTAATGTTCAGAGCCTGGCAATTGCAAAAACTCCCTTGCAGTCGTAATCGAGAACAATAAATAAAACAAATTTAAAATCAAAAAAAGATTTGGTAAGAGTAAATAAAAACAAGTTTTACATTATTGAAATTATAATAATATGCCGAATACCATTTGTACTTTAAAAACTGTTTTCAAATCTGAAAAAAATATATGCTTTGGAACAAAAAAAAACATGTTTTATTCAGAAATTATTTGGCAATTTTAAATTTGTAAAGCACAACTTAAATGGTATTACCTTCAACTATTCCACTCATGTGTTAAAAGTCCCATAAGACAATTAAAATTTTGAAAAACTACAGGGATAATTTTTTAACTTACAGCAAGTGATAAAAATTACACTGACAATTTTTTCCTTGGTTACTATACCTATTTCTTATAAAAACAAATGGTTTGCATTTGTCAAAGGTGGACTTTATTATAACAAAAAGTGAATTACTATCAGCACCCTGATTTTGTATGGAATTATTTGCATCAAAGGAAGAAATCAATGAAATATTATTAAAAGTAACCTGGTCAGTAAACGTTAAAATTCTTTTTATGTTTTTTTGGGTTTTCTTTTGTAAAATAATTTCCTGAATACCTCTAGAGTTTCAAAATTAACCAAATCATTTTTCACCCATGCATGTTTTCTTTGCAAATTTCACTCCTCCTGCAGAGTCGTGAAATTACAGAAAACACGCAATCGTAAAAAGTTATCGGTAGTTTTAAAGCTCTAGTGGTATTACCCCCGAAAATGTAATGACTGTTTTTGTTTCTCACTTTTAAAGTTTTTTATTGAACTCACCTGCAATCGTCCATCAAGACTTCTAGGAATAGTAACACATTTGCTTGGTTGTCCAGGACATGACAAAGCCCTTTCCAGTTCTTCAATGGCACCCTTTCTTTTTTTTAGTTTTTTTACCAAGCTGTCTACTGCTTTTTCTGCCCATTTCTCTTCTTCATCACCTTTAAAATAATATCAAGGGTTTAATTTTACAATTTTAAATGTTTACTTTCGCAAGTAAGTTATGACGGAATGACATGCCCTTAATAAAAAGTGACCTTGGAGGGATTTGAAGATTTATAACCTTTTTGGTGTTTATTGTTGTTTTGAGTAGTAGAGGATAATTTTTAAAAAAAACTTATGGAAAATAATGGGATTTGGAAAACCATTAAGAAAATTTTGACACTGTGAAGCCCATATGACCAATAAGGTTCATTCAAATCATAGTCGGAATAGAAATAAGTCTGTTTTACCTAAACACAAAAGTGCTATCCTCCAAAAATCCTTCTTATACAGGGCACCCAAATTTTACAACACACCCAAAACCCATCGTGTCCAACACCTCTGTGCCTCAATTTAAAAAAGGTATGAAACAATTTATCAAAAATAATAGAAATTAGTGTTAAATTGTAGATGGTGGAGTGCAGAGGAAATTGAACTTATTCTTGATATTATTTTTTATATTTTATATTATTTAAATAATATTTAACTTTAGGTAGTTACTTTAGACTGTCCTAATATTATTTTTTTAGATACTATTTATTTTTGGATATGAGTAGATCTGCTGTGACGTCGTGTTACTTATGTTTTTTTGAATATTTTTTCTTAATTGAATAAAGACATTGTAAAATAATTGTAAGTAGGCATAAATAATCTAAATTTTCTTGCAGTAAGTTAAACTATCTAATTTTCTACCTTGTTTCCATCCCAGAAGCTTTTTTACAGCAGGACTGGTAAAAGAAAACAAGCTGTTTAGCGTCGAGATTGGTCCACTGCTTGATGATTCTCCCTCGTCTGTCTCCATGTTATTAAAACTAAAAAAAAAATAAAAACAGATTTTTATTCCATGAGAAAATATTTTTATAATCAAATATCAAATCCTTTTTCCCTTCAAATATCTCACAATCCACCAAATTACATTACATTGTCTAACTATTTTTAAAAATTATTTTTAAGGTTTGTTCATTGTTTACTTTAATGAATGTTTTACATTTTTTATTGACAATTTATTTTATATCCTTGTTTTCTAAATATGTTTTACGTTGCATGGTGTTTGTTCATTATACAGGGTTCCTAAGCAAATCCTTAGGGGGCCAAGCAGCCGTGTATAAGACGCAGACAAACGGAAAAGCACATTAAGCAGAAAAGGATGGGCATGGGGCGATGTTGTCACTACATCTTACACATAGTAAATCCATTCCAGGTTGTTGTTTTCTAATGTTTTCCATTTTCATACCTTTAGGACTGGAATAAAAATTGTTTTTGCTTGACTTTAATACCAAACTGATGAAAGATATCGTAAAAAAAAAATATTTTTCGGCTTTTCATTTTGTAATCATTGTCCTTACGCACTGTTTACAGGCTGGGGACTGAGATACATGCAAATGCCTAAGCTAAAGCGTTCATACACGGCCGGAGAAATCGACTGAGATATTTCCGTAGAAACTTTATCCAGCAAATAGGACGGGTTGACGCCTTCAAATGTCCAACCCGGGTTTTGCACTTTTGCACTTTGATTCGAAATCAAAAAGGAGGAACAGTCAGATGTGGGGCCGTGCACAAATTACGTAACGGTGATTTTACCAATTTTTGACCCCCTCCCTATGTAATGTTTTGTAACGGTTTGGCTCGCCACTCCCCTAATATTACGTATAGATTTCAAGACCACTACCCCCCCCCCCCAAAAAAAACTTTTTACTTATTTTCATTCCAAATTTTCTTAGTTTCACACCAATGCAAACGCTGTCGAAAACCCCCCTCCCCCCTACGTAACGTTTTGTAACCCCCCTCCCCCCTATGACCATTCGGTAATTTGTGCACGGCCCCTGTAGTCCCAGTGGAGGAGAGCGAGAAAAATTTTTGCCTGCGGCGCCCTTTATCTTCTCACTCGAAACCAAGATCCCCCGTTTTAGGAAAACTGATCCCGTCTCTGTTTCTAAATTTTTTTGAATAAAAGTAGAGTATGACCATGGGGGAAATAATTAGAAAAAAAATAAAAAAAATGGCAGAGCTCAAGTTTTTCGTAAAAAAAAACGTTTTTTGTAAAGAAACAGATCAAAATAAATCTTTTCACCCCTTTTTGGGTGTTACAAATATTGGCAGCCCCTTATTTTTCGCTTTTACCCTCCTGCTAGTTTTGAAGAATTGGTTCGCTACATGTTTCAAGATCATGTCATAAAACACCTCGAAAATATCAAATGTAGTGTAGGGCCAGCTTTATTTAAAATCAATAATATCGCAAGCAAAAAGCTCTGCAGGAAAAACAGCGCCGTTTATTGATTTCTTTGGCTGCTAGTGCTCTAGCTTCATGGTTTGGCCGTTTCCGGATAGATGTCACTAGTAGAACAGAATGGAAAGAAATTTAATTAAAAGCGAAGATATTTCTTTCTAATGTTAACAACCTCACGAGTTTATCGCCCAGTATCGTAAATAATGGACCCTGCCGCCTCCTTTAAGCAAGCTACGAGGGCCTATAGAAAAATATGCGTTTTAGAATTTCAACTATAATTTTAGCTTTAGTAAGGTTTCGTTTTTGAGATATAACACTAAGTTTGTATTTTTCTTACGGAATTACCTATTTTTTACTCGATTTTTGAAAATTTGCTTTAAAATGATGTATCGCACATATTTTATTTTTTTACTTTTATAGTATAGTTTTTTACGAAAAGCAACAACAACAAAGTACTAAAAAAATAAAAAATATAAGTGTGGTACATCTTTTAAAGGAAATTTCATGAATCAATGCTGATTTCAAAAATCGAGTAAAAAATAGATAATGTTAGAAAAATACTAACTTGATTTTATAATGAAATTCCTCCGGAACTAAGAAATATTAAAAAAACGAAAACTTTTAGACAGAAATGTAAATTTTATATTTTCAATAATCAAAATAAATTCTATAGATTAATAGATTAATGTCATCATGGATAATTAAAAATATTTAACTCATTTTTTCCTTTCTTCTCTTTCTTTCATTGTTTTATAGTTCTAGACTGTAGTTAAAGCGTTAATAACCTAGTTAATAGATTAGCACTATTATTTTTTTATTTTTTTTCTCTTTTTCTTCTCTACCAAACTACCAATATGTTTTTCTTTTAAATTAATTTGTGATTTTAGCACATACAGATATTTAGTTATCTAGGTGCTAACCTAACCATGTAATTTATAATTTATAAGATTTTATAGCTGTAGAATTGAAAATAAAATTTGTAAAATAACTTGATTGAATAAATTGAAATTGAAATGTAATATCTGAAAACTAAATGTTACAGATAAAATCCAGTTGACAAATAAATTCTACTTTAAATTATCCATATAAAAAAAACCATTTATACACCAAAAAGAAATTTTCATTAATAAAAAAGTTATAGGCCAAATTCTAAATGCATAATTTTCAAAAAGCCCACCTCGCTTAAAAAACGGGTTGGAATATCTGATATGCAGTTTTTACCATTATTAAATTATAAAAACCCCACAATCCCCTCGATTTGAACCACCATGTACACTTCCCGACACATAAATAGATAGCTAGATAGATAGATAGATACTTTATTAATCCATAAAATGAGCATAAGTCAACATTATTAAACTAATTAATTAGACCAACACTACATAGATAGACGGTACAATATAAATTAATCTAAAATAAAGGACACTAGAATTAGTAACCTAAAATAAAAAAACGCATACAGCAGAAGAAAGGCACATGTCTATGTATTAAAAATTTTGCTTGCTTATTGTTTCCAACTCTTGTAGGTTAACGCTTTTAGACAACATAAACAAATTTTGTTAAGGAGACTGAAAGCATTTTTACCAATATTTATTTACTGGTTCTATAGTTTAAAGGTTGGTGTTACGAAATATAAAAAGAAGATAAAACACTTTTAGAACAAAATTTTTACTATAAATAAATCAATTCAATCAAATTTTGGCACTAGAAGAAGATTGGAAAGAACTGGAAGGATTTGGGTTAAGAAAGGTCAATACACATTAACAGGATCAGTTTTATAAACAACAAAATATTAAAAATCAAATAGAAATAAAAAACCTATGGATAAAAATTAATAACATTTTTTTCTAAAGGCCCTGGCATGGAGTCTGCTGCTAACTTTTCAAATAAATTTGGATTTTTTTCAACGATCTCTGCATAAACTCTAACTATTAGCTCCATCAAATGGTTAGCATTCCATGGACAAATATTAAATTTTGATAACTTTTTTGCAATGAGCTCCCATAAATTCTTGATGGGATTAAACATTTTTTCATTGGTAAAAGCTACCTGTCGCCAAAATTCGTTTTTCTGTCTCAAAAAAGTAATCTGGCTTGCTTTTTTCTTTACTTAGCCGTATCTCTTTAGCTGCAACATGACATCTCAGCCTCGACTTTTTTATTCATCTATAAGTAAATATATATGCCAGCCATAGGCATGACAATGTAATTGATATCGATGGTGAATAATCAAACGATTACTCACTTCATTCATAGTAAAAAATCGGTTAGTTTCAGAACTACAAATATTGAAAAAAAATTGTATGTCCATTTTATACTATAGATTGTACAAATGTTTAAAAAAAAAATTAACCACAAGGTATTTCTAAATACATAAGTATTACTTTTGATTGTACCTATAATAGTACTGTATATAGTTTTAAGTTTTGATTCTGTTTTCAGTAATATGAGTATTTAAAATGGTATCTAAAATGAAAGTATTAGCAAGTTTAGCTAAATAAAGAATTAAATAAATATTCTTTTTTTAATAAATCTTTATTTTCAGAACACTCTGTAAGTGTATGTTGAAAGGACATGTGTACAAATAATCCTTAAACATTAAAGTAAGAATGCCTGATGCTATGATGTACAAAAATTCCAGTGTTGGATCACCCTGTATAGAAAAATCAAAAAATAATAACATACTTACTACAATTTAGGTACTATGTTTTTTAATAAAACTAAAGAAGTTGTCGATCCGCTATATCCGTATATCATAGCACCTTTATGATTTGTTAGGAGGTAGTCAGCACCTAAGACTACAATTTGACAGTTTTAAAATTCACTGTATATAAATATGGTAAATGTTTATGCATATTTTGGAAACACATACTAAAAGCATCACATCAAAATATTTTGATTATGTATCAACAGTTTTTTATACAAAATATTTAATATAAAACAGTTTCTAAAAGTCTATTACACAAGGCGCCTATTTTGGAGCACCCTATATATCTCGACATGCATAATCTTGCAAGAAACTTACTTTCGTCATAGAGACCTATATGTTTTTTACAAAATAAAATTATATTTTTTTCACCTTTGCCATTTTCTAGAAAGTTATTCCATAAAAACTGCTATAGGTCATATAATTCCATATTCCAGTGGCATATTTTCAAACAAGAATATCCCGAAAACCACTCGAACGACCTCTCCCAAATTTTTGTGGGAATATTATCAGGAAGGATACAGTTTTAACATATATCAATCTCAGCACATTTGACCGATGCCAGTAATCAAAGTATTTAGTGCCTCCTCCTTTATAATTTTCCAAAACTAATAACAGAAAAACTTCTGAATCAAAATTTTTGCAAATTTAGATTTTTCATTAAAGTAAGACTCAATAAAATAAGTTTACCAAAAATTATCAAAATTGGAGAGGGTGTCTGCCTAATGACCCTGTGGCAAAATACTTGCCTGACCCCCAAGCCATTCTGTAGAATATTTTAAATTAAATAAGACTGTTGATATATTTTATTATTTTAACCGATTTTATTTTATTAGATTTTAACTCATTAATTTATAACAAGCTACACACCCCATAAAAACAAAAAAAAAAGTTATCTTGAGAGTAGGCAATTTTCTAGAAGGGGACAAAATTAGTACATACCTAATCAGTAGCAAATTATGGTATAATTATTTTTTTAAAATCTCTTTCCTAGGCAGAGAGGGGGGTGTGCCTTGATATCAAGCTGCACACCCCATAAAAACAAAACAAAATGAAGTTATCTTGAGAGTATTCAATTTTTTATAAGGGGACGAAATTAGTACATAATCAATAGAAAATTATGGCATAATTACTTTTTTTCAAATCTCTTTCCTAGGCAGAGGAGGGTGTGCTTTGATATCACGCTACACAAAACAAAACAAACAAAAAAAATTAAGTTATCTTTTAGAAGGAGGCGAAATTAGTACATAATTAGTACCAAATTCTGGCATAGTCACTTTAGGTTGAATGTCTTTCCTAAGCAGAGGGGGTTGTACCTTGATATTAAGCTACACAGCTCATAACAAACAAACAAAAATCTTAGGCACCGATAGTTTTTGTAAACTAAAAGTACCCTTCATTAAGAGTACATAATTAGTACAAAATTATCACATATCAACTTACATTAAATCTATCTTCCAAGCATGGGGGGGAAGTGCAGCTTAGTGCCAAGTATTTATTTTATTTATTTATTATTAATTATTGAAATTAAATTAAAGAAAATGGTGACCAAAAAAAAAAAAAGGTCTATATGCAGCTGAATACAACATACTCTGCTGACCAAAAAATCTATATTTTCATACAGATTACCCGCGAGTAGGAATTCGAATCAAAGGAACGAATGAACAAAATGATAGACCTATTGCCAACTGATTCAGTGTATCGCCACAGTGGCTCAGTCAGTCATTGATCCGATTTAATTCACTTGTTTGATTCATTCTCTCTTCGTTGGTCATTTGACTCATTTGACTGATTGAATCATATCGAGCAAACATGATTCTATCACTCAATACTCGCAAGTGATTCGATCATAGTGAATGAATTGTTCAGAAATCAAAAACAAGAAATTTGTGCTTAAAATAGGCCTCCTAAATAGTGTTTTTCAAAAAAAAAATTTGCAGGTTATCCAGTATTTTTTGAGAAAATAAATAAAAAAAACCATAAAAAAGAGCACCTAACCTCACTCTTTACTTAATTTTGGCTCCTTCTTCTTCTTCGTACTTGATCAAAACAATACCTGGCAATATCCATGCCCTGATATTTCTACAATGTTGCCACATTTCCAGAAAATAATGAAAATTAGGGAAAATGAACAAAAATATTAACTTTTTGACTCCTCTACAAATTTATAAAAAAACAAATAATAACCAAGCCAACCAACCATAACTAACCCTATCCAACCAACCTGGCCCAACCCAACCCAGAGCCTAACCTGATTTCTTTTGGCTCCCATACAAATTTTTAAAAAAACAAATAACCAACCCAACCAAACAAAACTAACCCTACCCAACCAACCCGGCCCAACCCAACCCAGAGCCTAACCTGCTGGCACCTGAGATTTGGCATCCTCACATTTCTGAAAAATGGCCCAATAGCCAGTATGACCCTAGTTTTGTTGGTTGGCTGTTTTTTTCGTTTTTCCGCTCCTAAATAAATTTAAAAACCGCTAAATTACTGTTTTCAAAAAGAATTGTCTTGAAAAAACGTCCCATTTTTGTGTCCGGGTAGTGCACCGGAGTGTGTCAAGTGTCAAGCCACACCAGCCCTTTTAAGTGCAAATAACTCTGTTATTCATTAAGTACAAAATTTTTTAAACATAATTAGTACATAAACCCATAATTTTTACAATAACCAAATTGAGTTTCTTTAAGGGGGTGTAGCTTGACTGAGCTCAGCTCAGAGCTCAGTTGCGATAATTTGTGTACATACATATGAGTAAGAAAATCCTGAGGTAAATCCAGTCTATTTCATACACCCAGAGCACAGGAATCACACACAAAGTATATCTTTTTTTTTCTATTAATTTTATAAGGTCTACTTAAGAGCAAATAAAAATGAATCTTGTTAGTTGCAGCACTCTCCGGTATCACTACCATTATCTAGTTAATTTGCAAAAATATTTTGGGAACTGGAAAGGAAATAAATCAATAATAATGACTCACAAGGTATTTAAATGATTCACATAAAATTGGTAATCTGTTGCCATGGCAGAGTGGAAATAGGCACTTTCCACTTTTGTCAACACATTTGAATTTTCCGAAGTTTTAATTCCCCACAAGTCAACGCCTACCATAGAAACACAAAAACACCACTATTCTGATGCCCCTGGGAAAAAAAATTCACAGTTTTCCAGTGGGGCTCTGCCTACTACAAAAGCGAAAGACAAGGTGAGGAAAGGAACTGAAATTGTACTTCCTGTCCGCTTCGTATTTATCAAGAGTGGACTGAACTCGGTACTGAACAACATTTTTCCAACAACAAAAATAAAAGCAATCGGCATGACTGCATTCGGCTCAAAGCTCTCGGTTTTCCATGTTTTTTCGTGCACATTTACCTTTAAAAATACTATGCTTACCTTCAAGAAACCAAAAATGTTGAGGTTGAAGTGGTCTTAAACCGTATTTTGCGTAAAAAACGTGAAAAAAACTTAAAATATCAATACATACAAACGACTTACTGGACGCCAGGTCAAGCAAATACTTGACATTGTTGCCAGAGCACAGGTAAGTTAAATAAAAAAATCCCCAAATAAGTTTTTAATAGGCTTCGCAGCATTTTCCCAGGGATATGTCGGTGACTTCGGTCACTAATGATATGCCCTGCTTTCGATTTTTTTTTTCAACAAAATAAAGCGCTACGTATAAGTTTATCGTCACCTTATTTCCTTGCCGTATTATCGTAATTGAGATGCTAAAAAAGAAAGAGGTTTTAAACCACAAACACAAAATACCGTAACCGTATTTTTTTGCCCACATATCTACAAACTGCTGATGTAAATAGAATAGAAAAGAAAACTAATGATATGCCCTGCTTTGGATTTTTTTTTCAACAAAATAAAGCGCTACGTATAAGTTTATCGTCACCTTATTTCCTTGCCGTATTAGCGTAATTGAGATGCTAAAAAAGAAAGAGTTTTTAAACCACAAACACAAAATACCGTAACCGTATTTTTTGCCCACATACCTACAAACTGCTAATGTAAATAGAATAGAAAAGAAAACAACAATTCCTGTTTTTGCAAATTCACTTTCGCAAAAAAAAATAAAAACCCGACTAAACTAAAAAAACGAATTATCACCTACCAGCTGCAGCTTTTGTACAAAAATAAATCTGGTTGGTTGCAAAAAATAACCCAGCGGCTCCCGTTAAGCCTCCGTAAGTTCGGTTATTTTTGGATACGGGACAAAAATAACCGATTTTGTCTATGTTACCAATTTTGATCGTCTATTAACGCTCTACGAATTTCCAGTTTTTGGGTTGTAGAAATAAATTTTTCTTTCTTGCCAACGAAAAAGTGCTAAATCTGGCACTGTTGCTTTTTAGTTTCAAACGTCGACACTCTTGTTTGACAGTCAATTTGGGCGCTAAATTTAAAATTTTCATGTTCCTATCCTCCAATGCGAAATCGAAGTTATTTAGAAGAGTCTTTACCAAATAATAATAACTTTTTTGAGGCCAACAAATCGCTAAAATCGTTTGAGAGGGCAATTTGTTGTAAATACATAGTGGTCCAAATTGGAAGGAATTGTGGGGTTTTGGGTATTTCTAGGAGAGATAGAGAAATATACCTAGCTCGATTTTTGAGAAATTAACATGGTGTCAGTATATGCATGGGCGAAGTTAGGTCATCAGATCTGGGGGGGGGGGCTTATAAATCCCATCCCAATTTTATCTGAACTTTTATTTTTTGGTTTATATGTTTTAAGATAAGGTATACATATATATGCATATTTTACTGTAAAAGCAATCTTCCAAAAATACTTATAAAGCAAAATGGAGTATTATACCGTCCTAGTTAAGGAAGTTTTAGCTTTACCTGCTTAAATTAGTATAAAGAGTTTATAGTTTGTCCAAATTTATTATTTTATAGGGTAAAGGGCGGAGTTATATGTCAATTTCAAGAAAAATAAAGATTAAATTACTTTTTTTAATAGCAAAAAAATTATTTTCCGTAAAAAGTCACTATTTTCTAATACCGGCCCATCAGAAAATCTCTTAATCTAACGCCGGCCTAAGTGTAATCGAATTCCGGCCGGCTTATATAAAAGTAGTAGTTAGTAAAATCGGAGATATAAGTTGGAGAACTTACAAAAATATGCGTCTTAATTACAAAATAGCAGTTCATTAAAGTTACAATTTACCATTCCGTCAATTTCTGGAACTATAAATAATCCCCTCTTGTTGATGGGCTAAAGCGGTTCTATATTGGACATTACTTCATCTAAATCATACCATATCACATCTTCACGATGGGGCCATTTCCAATGGCTTCCAATTTTTTCCATTGCTTTTAAACCCGAAAAATATTTTTGTTAATATTTATAATTATTGTTATAATTATAATTAAAGTGCAGGAAAAACCTGAGTATACATTTTCAAATTAAACAAGTAAGAAAGAAAATTTAAATGTGTAAAAATTTTGTTGAACATTTTTGTTACTTAAGGGCAATAGTATTTGATTTAAACTGCTTAAAAAATGCTTTTTTTATACCTTTACGAAAGCATGGCTTTTTTGGTTACCGATGCAAAAAAACTTTTTTTTTATCACGGGTGCAAAAAAAGATTTCTGTCTGTTTTTTACCCAAAGTTAAAGAGAAATAGCGGAAAATAGTATTATTGAAAAAAATCTAATTTAAAAAAAAACCTAAGAATTAAGCCATTTCTGCCAGTTTTCACCAAGTATTTACGAAAATAGTAGTTTTAAAAACTAGTGGCTAAAATAGTGCTTTTTTTACAAGCGTTGGTTTAAATAACGAGCGCAGCGAGGTATTTAAAAACGCGAGTAAAAAAGCACAGTTTAGCCGCGAGTTGTTAACACTATTTTGTTTAAAACCTTTAGCATAAAATCCAAGAAAAACAGGAAAAAATACTTTAAAAAATCTCGAACGAAGAGAACTACTCCCAACACACCATCTTTAAAATATAAATCAAGGCGGCTGTTAAACGAAATAACAATCGTTTCCATAGCGAAGTGTCTTTTTACTCGGTGACGTTCATTGTTGCGACATTTTAATCTTTGACAATTTCATATTTTCATAAAACGGAAAAAGTTTTTCATATTTTTAAAGTGTTTCTCCTAAAATTTGAAAGCAAAGTTTTTTTTCTCGTTAAAAAATTAATAAAAATATATAAAACATCAATGAGCCGTAATAAGATCGAGATCAAAAATATTAATCAAATACCAGCCTATTTTATTTTTGCGATTTTCACCGTCTTTTTTACAAAAATGTAAAAATTGAGCCTTATTGAAGCAAATGAAATCAGATATATATCCAATCAATCTCAGAGCCACAAGTTATTGGAAGACTGCTGCCCTCAAAAAAATCTTTTCATTTACTCTCTTTTTGCGAACAGTCTTTTTATGGGTAATATAAAAGGCGTATTTTTCCAATACCTGTAAAGAAACTTGTGGGCCGGAAATAGTTTAATACATTTTTTGAAGTACCTATATCTCCAACAATTCTAAAAAAAATCTGTTTTTTTTGGTTAGGCATTAAAAAAAAGCTGATTAAAACTAATTGCGATTTCGAGGTTTGAAATATGAATCCAATACCGGCCTATTTTATTTTTGCGATTTTGGCCATTTTTTTACAAAAAAATCTTTTATTAAGTGTGAAAAATTATGTTTGATGGACCTTATTGAGTCAAACGAGATAAAAAAATAGCTATTTTCCTAACAAGTGCGGAAAATCAATTTTTCCGCACACAACTGCCGTTGACAAAACGACACGCAGCGGAGTTCTGTCAAGCAGTTAAGTGCGAAAAAAGGTTTAAAAGGTTTTCGCACGTGTTAAGAACAATTGTTTTTCTACTCGCTTGACTTAATTATTAAATTAACCCAATAAAAGGAATTTTGAAAATGTTACTCTTTATTTATCGTGAGTAAAATGTTTACCTAACACAAAAAAGAATTTTTTTTTAAATATAGCAATATATTTATTTTTTTTATTTTTGGTTTAGTGCGGAAAAGTACCGTAAAGTTAACTTTTCCGCACGCAAAACAGTGCGGAAAAATGAATTTTCCGCACGCTAGTAGAAAAAATATTTTATTAGTCTCAAATCTTCTCAAGAAAACACTTTCTATTGACCCTTTTTTAGTGCAAACACCCTTTCTAATTGCATTGCAGCATCCGTCAAGAAATGTGTGGGCCGGAAATAGTTTTATTTATGTTTTAAAGTATATCTACAGTGTAGTATAGCCACATCAAAGGCAACGTAAAAGTATTGATAATAACAAAAAACTTTTCAAAAGCGTCATTTTGACATTTTTAGGAAAATTCTGACAATAGGATCTGTCAAGAGAAGTTGGCAGGTAAACCATGTGTGTTATGTTAGACAGTTGCTATGGTTGCTTACACTGGGCTTTTAATTCGATTTAATTTGGTATTTTTTTTCCCTCGACCACATACGAAAGTAACCAAATCTGCACTCTATAACGCCTCAGAAAGTTTTATATTTTACACGCATATCAATTTTATTTTCGTCTCTAGAGACGAAAATGCTTTCTTTTCTAGTGACGAAAATGAATGACAGCAAACCATCCAAACAATAGCTAAGTTCGGTATATAGAACGCAGATCAGACGGATTTTTGATCAGCTGATAGCTGATGGTCGATTAATCCGAGCAAGTCGCATTACCGAACGGGTTCAGATTTAAACTTTCTAACCTAAGTTTTTTTTTGTTTAAACATTTTTGTTTTTTTTCGGCTGATGGGCTTTTGAGTCTTAAAGGTACCATGAATAACATGGTTTTAAAGGCTATTTGTGCTGCAGTGTACGGACAACAAATAATGTTTGAAGATACCCAATAAACCAAATCCCCATGGACCGAAATCGGCAAACTGAAGGCTTTCCGAAGTGACGGATTCGGGCCGAAAGTACCCTCCGAAGCGGCGCGCTTCCTCCAGGCGACCACGAGTCGGATACCCACTTGAAGTATGGTGCTTCCTGGGGCGTGCCGCCTTCATTCCGAACATCAGCCACAGGAGATTACCACTTTCGGCCATCCAGATTTTACCACTTTTGTATCATAGGCATGTGGATTAAATGTAGTGATTTATACAAATATTCGTTGCATATTGCACCGCAATATTAAACCTAGTGCTTTTACAAGTCAAACCAAGTTTAACACTGCGGTCCAATTTGCAACAATAAGGAACACAAATTTATATATTTTTTTTTTATTCTTTAAAATTAGTACAGGCAGTTTGATTTGGTGTATAAAAAATATCATTTAACAAACACACTAAAAAAGTATATTGCAGTTTTCCAGAACTCATCACCCTACTGCAGGCCGAATCATGATCAAGCTATATCTGAAACAATGCAAAAAAAAGAATTTTACAAATTAAATTTTTGATAAAGAATGAGTTTCACAAAATACGGTACTTATTTTTTATTGTTCTTAGTTATGACGAACATTATTCTGATAAAACCATAGAGACTCAAGAAGTTATTTTACATAAAAAGGCCTAGAAAGAACTCCTTCCAATTTATTATGGAGCGTGGGCATCCATTAAATTTTTTCAAAGTTTAATATGTTATAGGAGAGGGTCAGACAATTTTTTCTATCATTACCAGCCCCCCCCCCTCCCTTTTACTACTAGGTTAATAAGTATAGATAGTTAAAGATACAAACTTTACGTTTACTGCATAGTCATCTTTTCAGAAAACGTTGTTAGTAGGTCTGTGGAACAGAAATCTTTGTGTGACTTTGGTACGTTTTTTTTTTATTAACTTTCATTTAATTAAGCTTTAGCTCT